>NW_020869762.1:0-2500 GCF_003789085.1 Penaeus vannamei | reverse complement strand
ATAATGATTGTAATAAAAGTAGTAATAATGACAATGATAAAGATGATAATGTGGTAATTATAATAATGATAGTAATAACAGTAATAATGATGGTTAAAAGACAAACAATTTGAGCAACAGTGATAACGAAAATAGTAACAAAAAGAACAATAAAAGTGATGGTAATGATAACAGTAATTAACATCAATGATGAAGATGATAACAACAATAAAGACATCAATGATGTCAATAATGTTAATAATTTCAAAACGATAGTGATGAATACAATTCGAATACTAGTAAAGATAGCATTATCAAAAATAATCATGGTACTGGTAACAGTGAGAGAGAGAGAGAGAGAGAGAGAGAGAGAGAGAGAGAGAGAGAGAGAGAGAGAGAGAGAGAGAGAGAGAGAGAGAGAGAGAGAGAGAGAGAGAGAGTGAGAAATAGAAATAGAGAGAGAGAGAGAGAAGAGAGGAGAGAGAGGAGAGAGAGAGAGAGAGAGAGAGAGAGAGAGAGAGAGAGAGAGAGAGAGAGAGAGAGAGAGAGAGAGAGAGAGAGAGAGAAAGACGAAGACAGACAGACAGACAAAGACGAAGACAGACAGAAACAGAGAGATACAGAGGCACAGAGACACACAGAGAGAAACAGAGAGACGAATAGAGGACTGTACCCAAGATTTGAATTATTTCTGAGGAAAAGGTGTTAAATCATTCATCAAGTTGTACCATGGAAGAAGGACAAGACAGGTAAATGACAGACTGCCATGGAAACTTTTTGACATGAAGGTGATGTACCAATGATCAAGCTTTCACCCCATGAGACCCTCTCCCTTGCCTTCGTTTGTCCACCTCCTCCCCTTCCCCTTCCCCACCTCTCCTCTTTAGCCTTCCCCACCTCTCCTCTTTAGCCTTTCCCACCACTCCTCTTTATCCTCCTCTCTCTTCCTATGACGTGTTTTTCATGGACACCTTCTCCTTCCTCCACTCTTTCGATGTGGAAACCTTTCCCCATTCTTCCCCTTCCCTTACCCACTCTAGACTCTGTGACCCCCCTCCCCCTCCTCTCTAAGTCCCTTCTCATTAGCCCCTTCCTTCTTCCTCCTTAAGAAACCAAATTCACCTCTCACCCAACCTCTCCATCATGGGCACCTACCCATTAACTTTCACGTTCTCCTTCTCCTTCTCACACCTATTTTTCCGCAATTTCTGTCTACCTGGTCTTTCCCCCTTCCCCTGTCCTTTCCCACCCAGGCCTTCTACCCCCATTTTCCATCCCATCACCCTTACCCGGACCCTCCCTACCCGGTCTCTACCCTTCCTTCTCCACCCTTCCCCTACCCGGCCTCTACTCTTCCCCCTCCCCCCCCTCCCCAACCTGGTCTCTACCCCTCGGTCTCTACCCACCCCTCCCTACCGGTCTCTATACCCACCCCTCCCTACCGGATCTCTACCCATCCCTACCCACCCCCTACCGTCTCTACCCTACTACCGGTCTCTACCCATCCCCTACCCACCCCCCCTACCCGGTCTCTACCCTTCCCCTCCCCTCCCCTCCCCCCTACCCGGTCTCTCCTCCTTCCCCCTCCCCATTCCCATCCCTGCCCCCGACCCTGCCAGCATGCACAGACCAGCATGAAGTATCGCCCAACTCAACCGGAACGGATCGGCCCGAGGTACGCCGGTAACCGAATGGAGACACACATCTCGCTGCGAAAATGAATAACTTGGGAGGGCAGGGGTTCGCGGAGGATTAAAGAAGGGAAGAGATAGATAGATTAATAGAGAGGGAGAGATTAAACAAACACATACATACATACAATATGCATATATATATATATATATANTTGTGGTGGATCCCACTTGGGAATAAAAATGATGATGATGATAATAATACTAAGAAAAAGAAGAACAATAGTAGTAAGAACAACAACAATAATAATAGTGATAATAATAACAACAGCAATAATAATAATGATGATGATAATACTAATATTGATACTGCTACTACTAATAATAATAATTACAATAATAAGTGTGTGTTTTTTTGTGTGTGTATGTGTGTCTTTGCTCTTTCGCACCTGTGTATCCACACGTGACCATACATCCCCATAACACACAAAGAATTAAAAGAAATAAAAAGAAAACACATAACACTCAACCACTAAGAGGAAAAGAGGAAAGTGTCCTTGCAGTAAACAACACAAAGAAAAAGCTTCATCCCTGCCACGGCTTCTTGACATCATCGAAAGATATATATTTATATACAATAGTCCCAAGACCTCATAAATAATAAACAACTCGGTGTCTTGGGAGCGAGAGGTCTCACGCCATACGTAGCTGTGTGTTCCTAATGTGCGAGATTGGGGACACTGCGTAAAAAGCGCAGGTTGAGGAAATTGTGCTGAATGTGTAAATTAAAGAGGAGGATGGTAGAATCTTTAAATTTATTTTTGGGTGCGTGTTTTAGTCTCTCTCTCTGTCTGTCTGTCTGTCCTCTCTCTCTCTCTCTCTCTCTCTCT
>NW_020869761.1:412201-417201 GCF_003789085.1 Penaeus vannamei | reverse complement strand
AGGAAGAGGAGAGAGCGAGAGAGAAGAAAGAAGAGAGAACAAGAGACGAGAACAGACAGAGAAAGAGGAAGGAGAGAAATGAATATAAAATCCCAATACCAGCACACAACATACCCATGACTTCATCTACTTCATATAAAATCAGCACACACACTAATATCTCAATACATAAAATAACACACCAACGGATACACAGTGTCTGATTCCCCAATGGATCACTTCCCAACGCAGCATTGAAATCACCACGCGAGCCAGCCATGTTTTCGTCGTCATCGAGTTCTTAAATATGTTACGCAAGTGTGGATTTCTAAAGGAACACGATGGAAACACGTGCGAATAATATAAATAAATAAAAACTCGGTCGAGTGGAACAGAAAGGAATTCAATTTTGGGGGATGGCTGATTTCCGAGTCGAATTTGTGTATTTTTATATTCGCCTGAAAATTCCTGCTGGGATTCGGCCGATGCGAATCTGCTATATATATTTCCAAATCAAAGGTCTCTACATCAAACTTATCTAAATTCAAAAGCCTTTCTTAAAAAAAATCAAAACCAAAGAAAACGGAAACACCAAAAGAAAACGGAAATCCCAAAGACTGTAACGAGTGAATAAATGAAAACCAATTCAAGGCCGCAGAACCGAATCAATAAAGCAATAAGGACGTTTTCTATATAAAAAAAAAAAAAAAAAAACGAACCCCAAAAGAAAACGGAAACTCCCAAAAGAAAAACGGAAACCCCAAAAGAAACGAAACTCCCAAGAGAAAACGGAGCCCCAAGACCGCGAACGCAGCGAATAAATGAAGACCAATTCAAGGACCCGCAGAACCGAATCAATTAATGCAATAGGACGTTGCATCAGCCAAAAAAGAGATTTATCCGGATGCAGACCAAAGAGAACGAGTCATCCCAGAAAAGAGTAAGACGTTAATAATAAAAAAAGAAATATGCTAGTCGCCCCCGCCCCCAGGTATGCTAAACCCCCCAAGCACCAATCATTGCAAATCGGACGGGCGGCGCTAAGAGAAGGAGGAAGAGGAAGAGGAGGGGGAGAAGAACAAAGAACAAGAAGAGGAGGAAGAAGAAAGAGAAGAAGAAGAGAGAAGGAGGGAAGGAGGAGGAAAAGGAAAGAGAGGGGAGGAAAAAGGAAGGAGAGGGGGAGGAAAAAGAAGAAGAGGAGAAAAGGAAAAGAGGAGAAAGAGGAGGAGAAAGGGAGGAGGAGGAGGAGGAGAAAGAGAGAGAAGAGAGAGAGAGAGAGAGAGAGAGAGAGAGAGAGAGAGAGAGAGAGAGAGGAGAAGAGAGAGAGAGAGAGAGAGAGAGAGAGACAAGACAGAGAGAAACTAAAAAAAAAATCAAGAGACGGATAAAATAGAACCAAAGAGAAAGGAAAAAAATAAAATCCAAACCAAGAAAACAAACGAGAGCCCCGCCCCCTCCCTCGCAACCAGCGATGACGCAACACCCTCCCCCTCGGCATCTCGCGTGTGGCAACCCCTTAGCGTGACGTCACAGTGCCACCGGAAGTGCCACCGGCGAACGAGCGTGATATGCAGACGCGAAGGTGACACGGGGAAGCGAAGCAGACATCAAGGCAATACGAAGCGAAGAAAAAAAGAAAAGAGAAGAAAAAAGGTAACGTGACTAGCGAGACATTTATAATATAAAGTAATATCGCACGCTGGTCTGCACCCGGAAGTCGTGGCGTGACGTAAGCACTGCCATGCCGAGGAACCTAATAAACACACATATATATAATATATATATATATATATATATATATATATATATATATATATATATATATATATATATATTATATATATGTGTAGTGTGTGTGTGTGTGTGTGTGTGTGTGTGTGTGTGTGTGTGTGTGTGTGTGTGTGTGTGTGTGTGTGTGTGTGTGTGTGTGCGTGTGCGTGTGCGTGTGCGTGTGTGCGTGTGCGTGTGCGTGTGCGTGTGCGTGTGCGTGTGTGCGTGTGCGTGTGCCGTGTGCGTGTGCGTGTGTGTGCAACATCCATGCGTGCGTGCGTGCGCGTGTGCATACATCCACCCATGCGTGCGTGCAGACGTCTACCAATAGCCTTATCGCCTCGCAGCCGGCGTCATGTTCTGGACCCGAGTCACGAAGCGACGCCCCAGGGGAGGCCTTTCCCAAGAGCGAGGCTCCAGGGAACAGACTCTTGCAGATGGAAAAGAGGGAACGGGGAATACGAGGAGAGGAGAGAGGAGGAAAGTGAGAGAAAGACGGGAGGGGAGGGGAGAGGAGAGGAGAGGGGAAGGAAAGGAGGGAGAGGAGAGGAAGGGAAAGGAGTAGAGGGAGGAAGACAGGAGGCGAGGGGGAGGGGAGGGAAGGAAGAGAAGATAGGGAGATGCGAGAGAAGAGGAGGGGTAGAGATGGGAGGGAAAGGAAGGGGAAGGGAAAAGAAAGGAGGCAGGGAAAAGAAGGGAGAAGAGAAAAGTCCAAAGGAGAAGAGAAGAGCAAAAAGAACGGGATGTGGAGAGGAGAATAACAGGAAGGATATCGAGGAGAGGGAGCGGGAGTGGAAGGGAAGGGAAGGGAGAGAGAGAGTCGAGGAGAGGAGGGGAAAGAGGGGAGAAGAGAAAAGACCATAGGAGAAGAGAAGCGAAGAAAAGAATGGGACGTGAAGAGGAGAATAATAGGGAAACGCCGAGTACGAAGGGGGGAACAGAAGAACAGAAAAAAGAGAGGTAATAAGAGGGATATGAAAGGACTCCCGGAGAAGAGGGAACAAGGCATGAATGGAAGAGAACGCAAACGAAAGAGAGAGAAAAACGAAGAAAAAAGAAGAGAAAAACAAAAATCAAGGAATAGGAAAAGGAGGGAGAGGGGAGGCAAACGCGAGGGAGAAACGAAGAAAAAAGGAAGAGTAAAATAAGAATCAGGGAAAGAGAAAGCCAGGAAAAGAGGGGGGAAAGAACACAAACGAGAGAGAGAGAAACGAAGAAAAAAGAAGAGAAAAGCCAGGTAAAGAGTGGAAAGATAATACAAACGAGAGAGAGAGAAACGAAGAAAAAAGGAAGAGAAAAAAAATAAGAATCAGGGAAACCGAGAAGACATGAAAAGGGGGGAAGCGACAACAAAGCGAAATCCCCCTCTCGATTTCCTCCGAGTGCCACTTGAGCCTCTGGAAGTGAGCGGCCACCTCGCTAATGAGGGGAGTGCGGGGACATCCAGCATCGTCGAAACTTCTCTCGGAGTTGTCTGTCTGTCTGTCTGTCTGTCTGTCTGTCTGTCTGTCTGTCTGTCTGTCTGTCTGTCTGTCTGTCTGTTGTCTGTCTGTCTGTTTGTATGTCTGATTTCCTGTTTGTCGCTAAACCTCCTTCACCTTTCTTAACTCTCTCCCTTCTTCTCTCCCTCCCTACCTAGCTACCAACCCCCATACCTACCTACCTATCTACGTCCTTTCCTTCCTTCCTTCCCTCCTTCCCTCCTCCCTCCCTCCCTCCTCCCTCCCTCCCTCCCACCCTCCTCCCACCCCTCCTCGCCTCCCTCCCCTCCTCCCACCCTCCCCCCCCTCCCTCCTCCCTCCCTCCTCTCCCTCCCTCCTCGCCTCCCTCCCTCCCTACTTACTTACGTACCTTACTTCCTCCCTTCTTCTTTCCCACTCTTCTTCATCCCTCCTCCTTCCTTCTTCCTCTCTTTCCTCCTTCCTCTCTCCTCCCTCCACCCTCCTCCTTAATGCCTCCTCCCCTTGTGTTCTAAAAAAAATAACTGGCCATGCAAATCTGGAGTACTCGCTCGCTCCGCCACCTCTCGTGTGACAGAAGAGGGGGGAAGGGTCTCCTAGACACCTCTTTCCCCTCTCCGTTCCTTGTCCCCTTACCCCTCGCCCGCTTTCCCCTTTCTCTCTCTCCCAGTCTCTGCTCTTCTTGCCCCCAATCCTCTCACCTTGCAGCTTCCTATACCCCTTCCCCCCTTCCCGCTTTCCTCCTTCCCTCTCCCCAAGTTTCTCTTTCCTTCTCTTACCCTACCTTCCTCTTTCTTCCTAGTTCTTCTCCAGTCCTCTTTCCCCTCCCCCTTCCTTTCCCCTTACTCCATCTCCCCATTCCCTTCCTCAATCCCCCATTACCCTTCCCTCTTCCCCCATCGCCCCCCTCCTCTCCCCATCGTTTCCCTTCCCTCTCCCCCAGTCTCCCTCCTCTTCCTTTCCCCTCATCACGTCTCTAATCCCTTCCCTCTTCCCCATCTCCCCTCCTTACGTGTTCCCCCCCACTCACCCCCTTTCTCTCCCTCCACATCCTTTCAACTCTTCTCCATCTCCCCTCCCCTTCCTTCTTCCCTATTTCCTCTCCTCTTCCCTCTTCCCCAATCTCCCCATTCCCCTTCCCTCTTCTCCATCTCCCCTCCCCTTCCCTCTCACCATATTGCCTTTCTCCCCATCTCCCCTTTCTTCCCCTCTCCTCTTCCCCCATCTCCTCTTCCCTTCGCAACCTTGCTGGCATTGCTTCTCCCACTCTTTACCTTACCATTCTCCCCTCCCCCTTCCCCCTCTCCCTATACTGGAATGAAGAGGGAGAGGGAAAGGGATGGAGGGGGATCATAATGAAAGAGAGATGGGAGGGGAGAGTAAGGGAAAGCGGAAGGTAAAGGAGGAATAACGAAGGGGAAAAAGGGATATATGAAGAGAAGAGGAGAGAGAAGGGGAGGAGAGGTGAGGATAGGAGAGGAGAGAGAGAGGGGGGAGATAGAAAGAAACAGAGAGAGAGAGAGAGAGAGAGAGAGAGAGAGAGAGAGAGAGAGAGAGAGAGAGAGAGAGAGAGAGAGAGAGAGAGAGAGAGAGAGAGAGAGAGAGAGAGAGAGAGAGAAGGGGGGATAACACAAAAAGAGAACAAAAACTGAGAGAACAAAATTTGAGAGAAAGAACAAATGAGAGCGAACAAAAGAAAGAGAGAGAGAACAAAGAACAAAAAATGAGAGAGAACAAAGAACAAAACAGAACAGAGAAAACGAAGAAGAGAAGAGGGCGTGGCTAAGAAAG
>NW_020869761.1:364701-369701 GCF_003789085.1 Penaeus vannamei | reverse complement strand
TGGATAGGAAGATAGATAGATAGATATAAAAATAGATAGATAGATAGATAAGTAGATACATACATACAGTCATATATATATTTAATTTCATATTCTTTCATTCACTGATTGCTGCTGATGGTCTTGCAAGTTCTTCCAATTCTTCTCACCATATAGGCGCATTAGCACTATGATTATTACATGTTACTAATCATCCTCATCATTATCACCACCACCATCATCACTATTGCCACCTTCATGGTCAACATTTATCATCACTATAATCATTTTTTCCTGAATTCACGAATGACCAAGAGATGATATTAAATGTCAAATAGATTCATTAAACTTAATATTAAAGAATCCAAAAAATAACAGTGAGGTTTAAGAGAAGAAATAATTTTTAAAAAATGATGTATGGAGTAAAAATAATGCTTGGTAATGCTTTAACAGATACAGAACAATAGATTAATAGGTCACTGAGTGAATGTATAACCAAATTAATAGACAATATATATAAGCTTAATCTATAATAGATATATGATAGATACTACATACAATATGATATATATAACAAATAATATTCAAGTTAATAGATAAACGATATAGTTAATTAGAATATTGACAAGAAGAAAAAATCAAAATCAGGTGTAAATACTGACATATATTCTCAAATCGTTACAAGACCATATGCACAAGAGACATGTGTTGCATTATTGCAATGTTGTAATGAAATAGCACTGACTTAGGCCTAAAAGAAATAAAGGTAAATGATATTCCACTGCCTTTATGGCCGGGTTAATTAGTTAAAAACAAAGGGTTATAAGTTCACAAAATGAGATCATTTTATGTTAATTGAGGAGGTCAATAACCTTGCTGTAATTAGGTAAATAACATTATAAAAGAGGGGAATCAGTTAATAAAAGTCGAATTAAAACGTTGAGTATGTTGATGCAATTAGAACCCAATACAAGCGGAACTTAACGTGTGAAGCTTATGTAGCAAACTGTATGGCGCTGTATGTTTTTAATTGATTTTCATGAACTTTCTTAGCCTTCCCTTACCTTTATCACTAACCTTTTCCTCGCCATAATTTTCATTATTCTTTTTGTTGCCATCGTCATCATCGTCATCGTCGTCGTTGTCTTCATCATCATCATCATCATCACCAACACCTTCAATAATCATTATCAACCCTTCGCCCCCCCCCCTCCTATCTACATTTTATTTATCTTGCTTTACAGATGAAAAATATTAGTGGACGATACACGTTCTATGTCGACAGGATATTCCACCATTATAACATACGAATCCTTTTGTATCTCTTAAGAAAACGAACGAAAGGACATCGAATTAACCACTCAAAAAGGAAAGCCTATACACAGAAAGAAATTATTATATTTGCAAAACTTACTTAGAACCCCCCGTCCCCCCCGCCA
The DNA here is from genome assembly GCF_003789085.1 of Penaeus vannamei. Classification (NCBI taxonomy): domain Eukaryota; kingdom Metazoa; phylum Arthropoda; class Malacostraca; order Decapoda; family Penaeidae; genus Penaeus; species Penaeus vannamei. Next base: position 368,283 of record NW_020869761.1, on the reverse strand, counting down.
CACACACACACCTCCCACCTCTCCCGCTACCCCGCTCAGCTCTTTTGCACGAGAAGTTGCAATATTCCACGCCTCTGCGCACACTTTGTGTATTTATCAAGACACTTACATCCATCTTTGCAAGAAAACACGGGCTTTCCGTTGTAGAAATAGCAAAGTGAAATTTCCTCCTATACATAGCTGCTCATGACAACGAACGCCGACGCTGTACCTCAAAGAATGCGTTAATTGTCTTTCTGATGAGAAAACGAATTCGGGAAAATGGGAGGGAGAAAGGGAGAAAAGAGAAGAGAGTAAAGGAGGAGGAAGAACTTGAGTGAGAAGAAGGGGGAGGAGGAGAAAAAGAGCTAGAAGAAGGAGGAAGGACAGGAAGTGGAGAAGGAGGAGGGGGAGGAGAACAAAAAGAAGAACGGAGGAACGAATGTAGAGGAAGAAAACGAGGGAATGAGAAAGGAATTGGTGGACGAGGAAAGGGGATGGAAAGGAGAAGGCGAATGACAAGACAAGAAAAGGAACAAGAAAGAAACAACATAAACAGCAAAAAGGAACACAACAGAAATGAAACCCCTTTACACCCTCGGGGGAATTGGATGCAGTCTCGAACTCTCCTTAAAACAACTCTCCTTCCTTCCTTATCTAGGTGTTCCCCGGTGACTTCTCCTTCCCCCAACGTGCAGCTCTGTCGACATTTCGTGCAAGACAACATTTAAAGGATCACATTCAAATCTAAAGCATCCAGACTTAAATGTTATTTCGTGCAGGGTACTATCAGCCCAATGTTTTCTTTGTAAAGGGCGACTGCCACTCAAAAATGGCGTTGTGAATGTTACGTAATGTAAAATAGAGTAGGTATTGTGCATGACGCAACAGCAGATATATAAACAATAGCAGTTCCATTGGGGATTTACTTTTTATCATCATTATTCCTTATGCAATGATATTCTATTCCTGTTCAATATTCCGGAAGATGACCGGACTTTCATTATGTATCAAAGGTATACTTTATCGATAGCAACTCACAGTGAACGAAATAGCCCTTTCAAAAATGCTTTGAAAATAAGATTGAAAATCCATCTTGTAGCATAGCTTTTTTCCTTTTTTTCGCTTTTATTTTTGTAATGATAAAACTCATAATTTACGATAAGTTAATAAGTGTTTAAAAGTTCCTCAAATAACCAGAGAAGAAAATGTTACTTTGGTAATAAAGAGTACACAGTACAGGTGCACGCCTTTGCAACATGTAAAATTCATGTTTGACTGATGGCATTGCATGGCAATAGAAATTCGGCCAGAAAAGCGTAGAAACGTTGACATTTTTATATTAGATTTTTGTAGGGTTGTTGTCTTCTCTTGAGAATTAATATTTCAGAACAAATTCAGTAACCCTGAATTTTGGTGTTGTATTTTTTATTGTTGTTATTATGATTGCGGTCATCAACGTTATCATCACCATAATCATTATCGTCATCACCATCATCTCCAATACCATTAACATCAACGTCACCACCGCCATCATCATCATCAGCTACATCACCATTATCATTATCATGATCATTATTACCCTCCCTCATATCATCACAATGGTATAGGGGAGAACGAAATATAAAATACTTCCAAATATTCTTACATCAATTGCAAATTCAATCCAATTTTCCAATTACCTGTCTCGATTTCGTATTTTCCAAATAGCAGGAGAAATAAGAACAATCAAGTGAACTTTTATTTATACCAAAAGTACCATTGACACTATAAAAACAGATGAATTACAGTCAGACAAAGACGTAAAGAAGGAGAGATAAATAGAATAAGGAAAAGAGGAACAGAGGATAATCGTGAATCAGATATGTCTTATATAAAATTAATATTTTCCTTCCTTTTGATTTCCTTTCCAATCTACCTACCTTCTGTGTCTCTCTCTCTCTCTCTCTCTCTCTCTCTCTCTCTCTCTCTCTCTCTCTCTCTCTCTCTCTCTCTCTCTCTCTCTCTCTCTCTCTCTCTCTCTCTCTCTCTCTCTCTCTCTCTTTCTCTCTCTCTCTCTCTTCTTCTCTCTCTCCTCCTTTCCCCCCATCTCTTTCACTCAGTCTGTTTGTCTCTCTCTCTCTCTCTCTCTCTCTCTCTCTTCTCTCTCTCTCTCTCTCTCTCTCTCTCTCTCTCTCTCTCTCTCTCTCTCTCTTCTCTCTCTCTCTCTCTGTCTCTGTCTTGTGTGTGTTGTGTGTGTGTGTGTGTGTGTGTGGTGTTGTGTGTGTGTGTGTGTGTGTATGTGAGTGTATGTGCGTGTGTGTGCATGCATGTATGGGTGTGCATTTGTATTTCATATATGCACACAAGTATACACAGCATACGCTTATAAGTGTGCCTGTTTATAAAGAGAAAGATGTGTTCTTTCTTCTATTTTTGACTATTCTCTCTCCATTTCTTTTTCTTTGCCTCCCCCTCTGTCGCAGTACGCATTATCCCAGTCGCTTGTTTAAATCCCCTTCGAGCCACAACAACAACAACAAAAGGTAAGCTAGCGAAGGCCGCTATGTTTGCTAACAAGTGAGCGGAACTCGCTAGCTGCCACACCCTCTTCGCTCGCAAACACTAGGGCTGCGAACGATAGGAAGGGGAAAAATGTGTACTGCTTGTAGAAAAATTGGAATGTTTCAGAAATCTTCGGTTGAGGTTACTAGTGTTACTAGTGGTGGTGGTGCAGTTATCGTTGTTGCTGCTGTTCTCACTGTTATCACAAATTTGGTAGGATTATTTTTACCATTGATGATGATCACTATGGTTATGACTATTACAACTCGCTCTCCCACTACTTCAAATACAACCAGCTACTAAATATATCGTTTAGATTGCTATTGCTATTACAGCAGTTATTAATATCATCATCAATACTGCTCCTACTATTACTTTGTTTCTACTAGTGTTAATTATTTTAGCTGTCGTTATTATTATTATTGCAATTATTAACATTTGAATAACTGTTATTGTTATTATCGCTGTTGCCATCATTATCAACATAATTTTTATTGTCATCGTATTATTATTGTTCTTGTTCCTATAATTATTATCATTACTATTACTACCATTATTATTATTGTCATCCTTATTATAGTTATCATTATAATTATTATTGTGTTCGTCATTTTTTTGTGTTGTTGCTGTCATTGTTATATTTTGTTATTAATTATATAGCTCTCCTTATATATTGTTGTGTTGTTCATTGTTTTCTATTCGTTATTTGTTTTCTTAACACTAGGCCCTCCCTCCGAGATTCATTAACATTGCATCTACCTCTTGTATACATAACACGTATCCTCCCTTGATTCACAATATGTATCCCTCCCCGTTGACATATAATCATCGTAATCGCTCCCTTTTGATATTTAACACGGTAGCCTCCCTTGATATATAGCACGTATCCTACCCTTGCTATCTAACACGTATCCCTCCCTTGACATATAACACGTATCGCTCCCTTGATATATAACACGTATCCCTCCCTTGGTATATAACACGTATCCCTCCCTTGATACATAACACGTATCCCTCCTTTGAAGTTTCTCCTTCTTCAGATCCCTTAAAAGGAGATCA
>NW_020869761.1:337201-342201 GCF_003789085.1 Penaeus vannamei | reverse complement strand
TATTATTCATCTGCTACTCTTTCCTGTATTTCATTTGGTTCTCCTCCTCCTCTTCTACGTTCTCCTTCCTCTCTCTTTCTCGCCCTTCTCCTCCTCCTTCTTATCTTCTATCATCTTCCTCTTCATCTATCCATCCTCTTCTTCGCCCTCCTGCTGCACCCACTCCTTCGTTATTTGAGTTTCCTCTCTCTTCCCTCTTCACTCTCTGCTGCTGCTGCCCTCCCCCCTCTCCCCCGCTTCCTCTCCTCCTGCTCCTCCCCCTCCCCCTCTTCCTCCTCCTGCCTCCCCCTCCTCCCCTCCTCCCCTCCCCCTCTTCCTCCTCCCCCTCCCCCTCCCTCCCCTCCCTTCCTCCTCCTCCCTTCCCCCTCCCCTCCCTCCCCTCCCTTCCTCCTCCTCCTCCTCTTCCTCTTCCTCCTCCTCCTCCTCCTCCTCCCCCTCCTTCCCCTCCCCCTCTTCCTCCTCCTCCTCCCCCTCCCTCCCCTCCCTCCACCTCTCCCTTCCCCCTCCCCTCCCTCCCCTCCCCTTCCTCCTCCTCCTCCTCTTCTCTTCCTCCTCCTCTCCTCCCCTCCTCCCCCCTCCCCCTCTTCCTCCTCCTCCTCCCCTCCCTCTCCCCCTCCCCTTCCTCCTCCTCCCCTTCCCCCTCCCCTCCCTCCCCTCCCCTTCCTCCTCCTCCTCCTCTCCCCCTCCCCCTCCCCCTCCTCCTCCTCCTCTTCCTCCCCCTCCCCCTCCCCCTCCCTCCTCCTCCTCTTCCTCCCCTCCCTCCTCCCTCCCCCTCCCCTTCCTCCCCCTCCCCTCTCCGCCCCCCTCCCCTCCCCTCCCCTCCCCTTCCTCCTCCTCCCTTCCCCCTCCCCTCCTCCCCTCCCCTTTCCTCCTCCTCCTCCTCTTTCCTCCCCTCCCCCTCCCCCTCCTCCTCCTCCTCCCCCCCCCCTCTCCCCCTCCTCCTCCCTCCCCCTCCCCTCCCCCTCCCTCTTCCTCCTCCCTCCCTCTCCTCCCCCTCCCCCTCCCCCCTCCCCCTCCTCCTCCCCCTCCCCCTCCTCCTCCCCCTCCCCCTCCCCCTCTCCTCCTCCCTCCTCTTCTCCCCTCTTCCTCCTCCCCTCCTCCTCTTCCTCTTCCTCCTCCTCCCCCTCCTCCTCCCTCCTCCTCCTCCCCCCCTCCCTCTCCTCCTCCTCCCCCACCACCTTCTCCATATCCTCGCGTCCCCCCCCCCCACACTTCCTCCTCCGCTTCCAGATCCACCTCCGCCTCTTCCTGCCGACATTATAAGAGGAAGGAACTTGCGGACGGGTGGTGGGGGTAGGAAGGGGAGGGGAGGAAGTGACAGGGGAGGTGAGGTATTGAGGAATAAAGTGAGACGCAGAGGGAAGGAGGAAGAGCGAAGAAACGAGAAGTAAAAGAGAGAGGTAGACAGAAAGACAATCATATCAGCAAGCACGCAGAGAGAAACAGAAAGGAAATGAAAGAACAAAAAATGGTTAAAAAAGGAAGAAAAAAAACAACGGAAGAGGGAATCATAAACAAAAGAGAAACAAAAACTATAATAAAATAAACAAAACAAAGATAAACCAGAGAAAAGACTACATAAAAACGTGAAAAAGGGACAGAAAAACGTTAACAAATGAAAATACAAAGAGAAAAAAAGGAAAAACAGCCAAAAAAGAGAAAAGCCCCCATGAACCCGGCACATACCAACTGCTCAGTCAACCACCTTTTGTCAGAGATATTGGAATTTTTATGCCAAATCAGCCATTCTGAGAGCTGTTCACATATTTCCCGGCAAACGTTCTCTCGTTCTCTCTCGCCTCGGCTGAAATGACATGCGTAGTGTTACTGTTCACTGTAATTTCACCGTGAACATAATATAATGCTGGCCGTGTCAGTGTCATATTCTTTATGGAAAGGGGAAACATTGGGATGTTTTGGAAAAAAAAAATATGTAGGTGGATAGATGTAAATAGATGTATAAGTGGTTTAATTGAAAGATGTATTAAGATATAGATGGACTGACGGTTGTGGTTTGGATGGAATAAAAGGCGAAACAAGAAGAAAAATGAATGACCAGCTAGCAAATTCGATATATTGCGAAATGTATACAGGTAAATAATCAGACAATTGATTAAATTCATACAACGATGAAAAAACGAGTTGGTAAATAATCATCTGATAAAGAAACAGATAAAAACAAGCAGATAATCGTACAGATTTCAGACAGACAAGCTAAAAAAAAAAAAAAACATCAATATCATTATGACGTCACTTCATTGCTGATCGATAGACAGGTGACGTCATGCAGTTCGTGTATCTTATTTACAATAGACTTCATTACCAATCGGGCAGTTGGAAGTGGGTTCATGCGGGATTGTGATATCAGCTGTTCCCTTTAATTTCTTATTACGCTTCTGTTGTTGGATTAGATCTGATTGGGCGAGAATTTTTTCTTCTTTTTTCTTTTTTTTCTATTTCTGTTTGGTCCCATGATTTGAGGGGAAAATGTTTTCGTGTACTTTCAGGGTTTTTCTATGATTTGAGAAAAAAAGGTTTTGTGTCTTTTTGTAATTTTTCTTTCTTTTTTCTAAGCTATTTCTATTTTTCTTTTTTCTCCATAATTTGAGAAAAAGTTTTCATGTCTCTTCGTGATGTGTTTCTCCTACCATCTAAAATATATTTCGTGATTTTTATTCTCGATCGTGAATGGTTATGCAATGGTGTTCTGTGCACGTGTTTTGTTAAGCTTTGTTCTCGTAGTTGATTTGAATTCGAAGCTGTGATTATCTTCGTATTTTTTTTTTTTTTTTTTTTTGGGGGGGGTATGTATACACACATATCCATGCCTTTGTTTGTCACACTGAGACACACACAAACGGGTACACACACACACATGCATACACGCACACACGCACGACGCACGCACGCACGCACGCACGCACGCACGCACGCACGCACGCACGCACGCACGCACACACACACACACACACACACACACACACACACACACACACACACACACACACACACACACACACACACACACACACACACACACACATCCACCCACCCACCTATAGACCAACTAACCTCCCCTCCTACACATACCCCTCGCCCCCTCACGTCATGACCCCTTGACTAATGCTCCTAAATCATAACTTTCAGTCATTTTTAGTAAATACAAACGTCTTTTCTTTTGGAAATATTCCAGTAGCAAAGTCTCCCCAGTATACTTGATATTCTAATATGCTTTTTTCGAGACTCCAGACGCAATGACCAAGTGCCCCGATCTCGAAGTACTCCGGAGACGCTTCCTTCGTGACTCATTCATTAATCAAAACATCAAAGGAATTCCAAATCTGAAAAAAATGAATGAACTGAGCGTCATTCTCTCTATTCTTTCCTTACTAAATGAATTATCATTACTTTGTGCTATTTCTCCTTTTTTATGCGTATTCTTATATATTCCTTCTTCTTCTCCTAGTTCTGCTTCTTATTCTCATTCAGCTTCTCCTTTCTCCTTCTCATTCACATCTTCCTCTTCTTCTTATCACTCAGCTTCTTCTTTCTCTTCTTCCTCCTCTCTCTCTTCTTCTTCTTCTCATTCGGCTTCCTCTCTCTTCTTCTTCTTCTCATTCAGCTTCTTCTTCTTCTTCTTCTCCTTCTTCTTCTTCTTCTTCTTCTTCTTCTTCTTCTTCTTCTTCTTCTTCTTCTTCTTCTTCTTCTTCTTCTTCTTCTTCTTTCTTTCTATTCCTCTTCTTCTTCTTCTTCTATTCCTCCTCCTTCAGCTTCATCCGTCTCATCAAAATCTGAAAGGCATCTCAAGGACGGTGCCAAGCAAGCGTCTGTTGTCTCGTGTAAACACACTTAGAGTATAAACTACGACAACGCAGAGTGTAAACACACATACAAACGCACATACACTTGAATCCTCTCATTTTTTTCCTCTTCTTTTTCCTTTCCTTCTTTTCTTTCTCTTTTCCACTCCCTTCCTCCATTCTTTCTCTCTTCTTCGCCCCTTCCTTCCCACTTTTTCTTTCCGTTCTCCATCTCCCTTTGCCTACATCCTTCCCTCCCCTCCCCTCCCCCTCCCCTCCCCTCCCCTCCTGTGCCACTTTCTTCGTCCTCCCTCACCCTCCCCTTTAGCCTCCCTGCCTCACCCCTTTACCTTCTCTCCTCCTCCTTCCCTCCTTCCTCCCTCCCCTTCACCTCCTCCCCCTCCCCTCCCGCCCTTCCTTAACAACTTTCTTCACCCTCCTCCCCCCTCCCCTCCCTCCTTCCCTGCTCCTCATCTTGAGTGAGTTTGTGCTACCTGTCTCAAGATTATGCAACATAGACAAGAGACGAGTGTTTGACTGAAGCTAAGGATGTCACAGGTAAATTCTCGTCGCGTTTTCAGAGAGAGAGAGAGAGAGAGAGAGAGAGAGAAGAGAGAGAGAGAGAGAGAGAGAGAAGAGAGAGAGAGAGAGAGAGAGAGAGAGAGAGAGAGAAATAGAGAGAAAAAAATAAAGAGAGAGAGGAGGGAGGGAGGGAGAGAGACGGACGGAGAGAATAGAGAGAGAGAGAGAGAGAGAAGAGAGAGAGATAAAGAGAGAGAGAGAGAGAGAGAGAGAGAGAGAGAGAGAGAGAGGAGAGAGAGAGAGAGAGAGAGAGAGAGAGAGAGAGAGAGAGAGAGAGAGAGAGAGAGAGAGAGGGAGGGAGGGAGGGAGGGAGAGAGACGGACGGAGAGAAGAGAGAGTGAGAGAGAGGGGAGGAAAAGGGAGAGAGGGAAACGGGAGGAGAGAGACATCAAACATCAGTAATCTTTCTGATCTCTGAACATAGTCGGGGGCAGAAGGGGGGAGGGTGACTGAGGGGGGAGTTGGGGGGGGAAGACAAAAATCTTTTAAGACTCAAGTGGTTAGAAGATTATCAATTATGAACGTTGGCCCCTTGGGATCTGTGTCATCTCTTCCTTCTATTCACTTCTCTATTTATCTAACTATCTATCTCGCTCTCTCTCTCTCTCTCTCTCTCTC
>NW_020869761.1:324701-329701 GCF_003789085.1 Penaeus vannamei | reverse complement strand
AAAGTGTTATCATTTTTTCGTGTGCTTCCTAATCAGGATTAAATGATACTTTTTCGAGTTTGAAATGTCACGGTACCAATTTTCAAATAAAAGGTGAATGCGTGGGCGGCAGATAGATAGATAGTAATAGAAAAATAGATGGACAGATTCATGCATATATTATTATTGTCATTATTATCATTATCATTATCTTTATTATTATCATTATCATCATTATTATTATTATTATTATTATTATTATTATTATTATTATTATTATTATTATTATCATTGTTATTATCAGCATTACTTTTATCATTATCATTATTATTACCATGTTAGGTAATATAAAGAGCCAGACTAATAAAATGGAGAATTATTCCACCAAAGGTGTCAGTGCAAGTCAAATCCCAGCTTAGAAAGAAAAAAGCAGAAAAACTATCCGCTATTTCCGTAGCAAAAGCATATCAGATGAATTCTTAAACATCAATCGTCGGAGAAGTTGCAGTCCCTGAAGGCTATCCGTCCAAAGCCTCCACAAAGCAGTGGAGAAAAAAAGAAAAAAACTGAAATGTAGACGATCGACTAGCATCAAATGCCATTGAACTAAAGGTTGTGAACTTGCAGACCGATGAAAAAATCAGGTGAAAACTTAAAGAGGAGATGCGAATGATCGGTCACGGTCTTGCATGAATCTGAAAGAGCCCCAATATCTTCGCGATACATAAAGAAATAGACATAGCAATATACAGGACACACACATACACGTATCCACGCTCTTCTCTTTCCTAATTTGCACAGAGGATGTAATCTGCCTGACATTTTGCAGACACGCCCAATGCGCTTGTTCCCCGCCCGCCCAATTTTGTGTATCATTTGCTCCTCCTCTTTTTTCGAAAATAGGAATTCCATAAGCAAAGCTGAAAATGAACGTTGAGTCTGCAACGTGGAAATTATAGGAGCTTTCTGAATGATAAAAACGAGGATGAGTGTAATGGTGATAGTGGAAAACAAATGGAATGATAGTTGTGAAAATATAGATTTAAACATGTATATTCGAGAAAAAAAAAATTGTACAAGCATACTTACCCACATGCACTTCAATTCATGCTTCCCTTGCTCAGACATTTGCCAGTTGAAATTCTTGAATATGCAACCATGGTATTATCATTCATCTGAGTTGCAGTGCCGTTCCACACAGGCAATGGAAGAGCTCTGTAGATTGCAACAGTCGATTGGAGGAATGTGCTGCATTAGCCATGTGCATCTTGGTTCGTCATCCTTTTATGTCGGCATGTGGGCTAGCCAGCATGTCACATAGCACCTGCCCGAGTACGGCCTGATGGTTTAAGTGATATGTTGGTGTTCTGTTGTGTATGTGGCGTGTTATCATGGTGTGGACGTGATGTGTTAGTATGTTGGGAATTGGATGCGTTTATATGCTGGGATGCTGTGTCGAGGATGCCATGATATGCTGCAAAACATCTACTATATATGAACACGTTAAGGAATATGTTGGGCATCTTGCAAAATATAAGATGTGTTATGCATGAAGTGCATGATTACGTCATGAAATAGCTATTTGAATATACTGCGTAACGGACATGCTAATCTGTAGCGAAAGCCAAGTGTGCATATATGCTGCACACAAAGGCATAAGCAAATGCTTTGATGTCGCTATATTACGAAACAACAGCGACAGGAAGATGGAAAAAGCAAAAGAAAAAAAGAACCAAAGCATGAGAAATGTCTGCTTTCACATCCTCTTTCACCCGTGGAAGAAAAAGCAAATATGTTATGCTAAGGTGGGAAAAGAACTTAAGGGTTCCTGATTATGTGCGCATTGCGTGCTTGCTGGCAATTGCATGTGTGCTTGCTGTAAATCACGAAGGAGAGACAAATCTTAGGCGCTTGCTGCATGGCAATAACGACGATAATGATGATTGTTATGATGATAGTAATGATTACAAGGCAGAGAGCAGTGATGATGGTGGTGATAACGATAAGATTCATAATGGTGATGAAGATGTAAATCATGATGCACACGTGATGACATACTGATGGTGAATGTCAGTCATAACAATAATGATAATCATATTTATAAAGGATGCAGTGCAATGATCATAGTAATATTTGTAATAAAGATAACACAAACACAAACAGAGAGAAAGAGAGAGAGAGAGAGAGAGAGAGAGAGAGAGAGAGAGAGAGAGAGAGAGAGAGAGAGAGAGAGAGAGAGGGAGAGAGAGAGAGAGAGAGAGAGAGAGAGAGAGAGAGAGAGAGAGAGAGAGAGAGAGAGAGAGAGAGAGAGAGAGAGAGAGAGAGAGAGAGAGAGAGAGAGAGAGAGAGAGAGAGAGAGAGATAGATAGATAGATAGATAGACATATGAATAGACACAGCAATCACCTTTCGGTAGCCCATTCATCAACAAAACCAGACAAAACCCAAACAGCCATTCATTCACCACAAAGCTATTTGATTGATGCCGTGTTTGCGTTGGTCCACCGCGCAAAAGTCTGTAAATGCGTATTTGCTTGCCACATGCATATGAATGACTTTGCCTTTTATTGCTTGTAATTGCTGACTCGTGACGTCATTGCTTTCTATTCTTGGATTAGCCTGTCTTAATCTTTTTAATTGTCTATAATGGTGATATGATGTGTGTGACCGGAGGCATTGTCCATGTCATGCACGTATTCTGTAATGCGGGATGTTTTGTATCGTTTTGTCTTTTTTTTTTCTTAATCTCTGTTGTTCTAAAGACCTTGAGGTTCTATTATGAAATTAATACACGCGAGAACAACACGTTTGCAAGATCAAGTATGAATTCAGTCTTACTGGACTTACGGAGAACATTTGGTGATTCCTTATACTGTATACAATCTCAGTAAGCAAAGGAATGTATTGGAAAAGAAAATAGAAAAATGGAAAAGCACAAGCAAATGCAAAAATACATTTAGAAATTGACATGCGACATACGTATAAAAAGCACACATAAGGCATATACAAAAACACACACACACACAAAACACACATACACACTCACACATGACTGTAAACACACAGCACACACTCCCACACACACACCCACTCTCTTAACTCAGGAATTCCATTCCACGCTAACACAATTACCTCATTCTCAAGTGCGCTCCGCTCGCGAAACCTATCCAGCAAACCTGCAAATAATATGTAAAGTTAATTTGCATTATTAAAAAAATGTTCATATTGGATTAAAATAGTGGGTTTTGGATCGACTGATTAGAGTAACCGCAAATGAGATGAAAATGATGATGAAGAACAGGGAAATACATACATAACATACACACACACACACACACACACACACACACACACACACACACACACACACACACACACGGTGTGTGTGTGTGTGTGTGTGTGTGTTTTAGAAAAAAATGAAGAAGTTTGGTGATAATCGTAGAAATGGGACGATTTGTAATAAGATAAATACATATTAGAATGAAAATTAGAATGTGGATATGATAATGATGGCAGCTATGAAAATGATAATGACAATAATAATTGATGATATTGAAAATGATAAGAATGATGATAATGATAGAGAAGAAATAATGATAATAGTGATAATAATAATAATATAATGATATAATAATAAATGATGATGATGATGATAATGATAAAGATAATAATTGTAATAATGGTAATATTAATGATAATCATCGTTATGATTATTATCATTATCAATATTATTGTTATTGTTACTGTTATAATTGTTAATATTATTATCATTATCATCATCATTGTTATCGTTATTATCCTTATTATTGTCATTAGTGTGGTCCTTGTTATAATCATTATCACAATCATTATTGTTATCACGATCATTATTATCATAACTATTACAGTCGTAATAATGACAACAATTTTTATACTTCCGTCAGCGGGTTGCCTTTACCGGGGGGGGGGGGGGGTACTGGGGGGGAAGCGAAAGGAAGTAAAAATCTTGCCTTTTTAACAACTTACACCTTTATTCATGGGGAATTGTGGAATTGGGGAAAGGGAGAGAGAAATGAACGAGAGAAAATGGGAGGAGGGAGGGAGAGAAGGAATGTGAGAGAGAGATAGAGGACTTTTCCTCTCTATCTCTCTGTCTATCTATCTATCTATATCCTCGCCCTCTCCCTTTCCCTCTCTCTTTCTCCTCCCTCTCCCTCTACCTCTGCCCCCCCCCCACTCTCTCTCTCTCTCTCTCTTCTCTTCTCATCTCTCCTCTCTCTCTCTCTCTCTCTCTCTCTCCTCTTCTCTCTCTCTCTCTTCTTTCTCTCTCTCTCTCTCTCTTCTCTCTCTCTCTCTCTCCCTCCCTCCCTCCCTCCCTCCCTCTCTCTCTCTCTTTCTCTCTCTTTACCTCCCTTTTCCTCATCTCTCTCTCTCTTTCCCTCTCTTCCTTCAATCATCTGTCTTCCCTTTGATTTCATTTAATCTTCTCCTTTATTAACTCCTTACAATCCATTTCCTCTTGACGTTCTTTCTCCCTTTCTTTCTTTCTTAATTGTTTCCGTGATTCGTGTAATCCATTTTGTTCTCTTTCTCTTATTCCTTTCCATTCGATCAGAATTTCTCTCTCTCCCCGTTTCTCTCATGGTCTCTCTATGCCTCTCCCATTCTCTCAGTCTGTCTGTCTGTCTGTCTGTCTGTCTGTCTGTCTGTCTGTCTCTCTCTCTCTCTCTCTCTCTCTCTCTCTCTCTCTCTCTCTCTCTCTCTCTCTCTCTCTCTCTCTCTCTCTCTCTCTCTCTCTTCTCTCTCTCTCTCTCATTCGTACTTTCAATTATTATATGCTCCTTTTTTCCTATTCTCTCTCTCTCTCTCTCTCTCTCTCTCTCTCTCTCTCTCTCTCTCTCTCTTCTCTCTCTCTCTCTCTCTCTCTCTCTCTCTCTCTCTCTCTCTCTCTCTCTCTCTCTCTCTCTCTCATACTCATTTAGATTTCCCCTTTTATTCTCTTTCTTTTTCTCCTTCTTCCCATTTCCCTCCATCATGTCATG
>NW_020869761.1:314701-319701 GCF_003789085.1 Penaeus vannamei | reverse complement strand
TTATCATTATTATCATTATCATTGTTATTATTATTATCATTATTATTATTATTATTATTATTATTATTATTATTATTATTTATTATTATTATTATCATCATTATTATTATCATTATTATTATTATTATTATTATTATTATTATTATTTATTATTATTATTATCATTATTATCATTATCATTGTTGTTATTATTATTATTATTATTATTATTATTATTATTATTATTATTATCATTATTATTATTATTGAGGAAATACTGTTATAGTTTTTATCTGAATCTTTAATTACAAATGACGTCCCTCTTGTCTAGAATAAGGGTTTAAGCCTTCGTTTTATTTTTTATTTACCTATTGTTTTTTCTTATTCTTTTTAGAATTAAAAATGAAATTACAACTTGCCTCATTGATTTTTTAATTGGAATCACTCCTTACCTGCTGAATTACGAACGAAATCCCTCAAAACCCACTGGATTACGAACGAAATCCCTCACTCCTATCCGAATCAAATCCTTTAAAACCCATTGAATTATGACAGAAATCCCTTGCTACCACCTGTACTAGGAAAGAAATCGCTCTCTGCCACCTGAATTACGAACGAAGGCCCTCAAAACCCACCGAATTAACAACAAAATCCCTCACTACCACTTGAATTGCGAACGAAATCCTTTAAGTCCCACCGAATTACGAACGAAATCCTTCAAAACCCACTTAATTGTGAACGAAATCCTTCAAAACCCACTTAATTACGAACGAAATCCTTCAAAACCCACTTAATTACGAACGAAATCCTTCAAAACCCACTTAATTATGAACGAAATCCTTCAAAACCCACTTAATACGAACGAAATCCTTCAAAAACCCACTTAATTACGAACGAAATCCTTCAAAACCCACTTAATTATGAACGAAATCCTTCAAAACCCACTTAATTATGAACGAAATCCTTCAAAACCCACTTAATTATGAACGAAATCCTTCAAATTAATTACGAACCTTCAAAACCCACTGAACGAAATCCTTCAAAACCCACTTAATTATGAACGAAATCGAACGAAATCCTTCAAAACCCACTTAATTATGAACGAAATCGAAATCCTTCAAAACCCACTAATAAAATTCGAAAAAACCCACTTAATTATGAACGAAATCCTTCAAAACCCACTCAGTTATGAACGAAATCCTTCAAAACCCACCGAAAATCCTTCAAAACCCACTTAATTATGAACGAAATCCTCAAAACCCACTTAATTATGAACGAAATCCTTCAAAACCCACTTATTACGAAATCCTTCAAAACCCACTTAATTATGAACGAAATCCTTCAAAACCCACTTAATTATGAACGAAATCCTTCAAAACCCACTTAATTATGAACGAAATCCTTCAAAACCCACTTAATTATGAACGAAAAAAACCCACTTACGGAACGAAATCCTTCAAACCCACTTAATTATGAAACCCCTTCAAAACCAGAACGAAATCCTTCGCCGAATCGAACCCTTCAAAACCCACCGAACGAAATCCTTCAAAACCCACTTAATTATGCCACTGAATCCAAAGCGCAGGAAACCCCTCCCAGCATCCCGAACCTCGAAATCCCCCCCCCCCCCCACCTTCCGCAGCACAGAATCCCTCTTTCCCTCCTGAGATAAGAAGTCTTTCCCCACCTGTACGGCCTTCCTTCTACAATCAAGGAAGAGATAATAGAAGATTATTAATTAACTTAAGAGATAACAGAATATAATGAATTATTTCTACCCACCTTTTAAAATTTAGGAAGAGGTAATAGAAGATAATAGATTAACTCTACCTTTCTTCCAGATTTTAAGAAGAGATAATAGGAGATAATGAATTAGAGATAACAGACAGAGTGACAGACAGACCGAAAGAGTAGCGGTCCCCCTGAGGTGAGTCTGGGGCGCGGGACTTCTTGCAGCCTCCGTCGGGGTCTTGACGCTGAGCCCGAGAAACATCCTCTCGCTTCCTCTTGTCTGTTCCCCTGTCTATTCTCTTTCCATCTTATCAACTTCCTTTCTTCTTTCTCCGCATATTTGTTGTTTTGTTTTGTTTCTTCTTTCTTGCTTGGTTGTTTATTTTTCTTTTCTTTTCTTTGCTTTCAATGTCTCCCATCCCTCCATTTCCTTTCTCTCTGCCTTTTACGTAATTTCTTTATTCCTTTCGTTCTTTCTTTATTTCTCTCCGTTTTCTTTCTCTTTCCCCTTTATCTTTTCCTCTTCCTTATTCTGTCGTTCTCTCTTTTCCTTTCTCCCTTCCCCCTGTCTATCCTGCCTCCTCTCACTCTTCTTCTTTCCCTTCCTGCATCATGTCTCCTTCCCTCCCTCCTCCTTCCCCCCTCCCTCTCTCCATTATACCCTCCTCATCCTACTGCCCCTTTTAACCCTTTTCCTTCCTACCCTTCCCCCATTCTCTCGTCTCCCCCTCCTTTTCTTCCCTCCCCTTCATTCTCATTCCCACAGTTATTCCCCTTCCTCTCCTTCCTCCTTTCCTCCCTTCCCTTCCCTCCCCCCTCTTGCCCTTCCCTCCTCATCCTTTCCCTCCCTTCCCACTTTCCTCCACATTCTTTCCATCCCCTCCCTCCCCACACTCTCTCCAACCCCTCCCCTCCCCATATCCCTCCCACTACCCCTACCCTCCCCCTACCCTCCCCATCCCCCTCCCCTTCCCTCCCCCTCCAACCCTTCCCCATTCTTTGCCTCCCCTCTCCTTCCGCTCCCTCCTACCATTCCCTCCAACCCCTCCCGTCCCCCTCCTCCCCCCACTACCCCAACCCCTCCCTTCCCCTCCCCATCTCCCTCCCCTCCCCTCCCCTCCCTCCCCCATCCCCCTCCCCCTTCCCTCCCCTCCCTCCTCCCCCTCCAACCCTTCCCCTTATTTGCCTCCCCTCCCTTCCGCTCCCTCCAACCCCTCCCGTCCCCTCCTCCCCCCACTACCCCCCAACCCCTCCCTTCCCCTCCCCATCCCCCTCCCCTCCCCCTGCCTCCCTATCATCCCCTCCCCTCCCCTTCCCTCCCCTCCCTCCCCCTGCAACCCCTCCACAGCTGATCCCCCGGTTATATGGAGATCATCCTCGCTCATCCGAAGAGCTTCTGACGGTTTTCGGGCCCGCGCTTCTCCTGTTCCTCCTTCCTATCCTGTTCTTCCTGTTTCTCTTCCTGCTCCTCTTCCTCCCGTTATTCTTTCTGTTCCTTCTTCTCTTTTTTTTATCTTCCTCTTCCTGTGATTTTTTTTTTCCTCTTTTTCTTGTGATTGTTTTTCTCCTCCTGTTATTCCTTTTGTTCCTTCCTTTCATTATCATTTTCATCTTCTCGCTTCCTCCTCCCCATTTCTCCTCCTCCTCCAACCCGCCTTCATTTTTCATCCTAATCCTCCTCCTCCTCTTTCCTCCCTTCTCCGCCTCCTCCTCTACCCCTCATTTTCTTCTTATTCCTCTTCTTCCTCTTCCTCAATCCTAAACCTCCTCCTAAACTTCTTCTTCGTATCTTTCTTCTTCGTTTTCTTCTTCTCCCGATCCTCCTCCTTTTCCACTTCCTCCCTCTTATCTTCGTCCTCCTCCTCCTTCCCCTCCCCTTCCTCCTCATCATCCTCCTTCGCCTCCTCCTTCTCATCTTCGTCCTTCTGATCCTCTTCCTCCTCCTCCTTCTCCTATTCGTCCTCCTCATCCTCCTCAGCTCTACCTCCTCCTCCTCCTCTCCTCCTTCCCCCTCCTCCTCCTCCTCCCCTTCCCCCTCCTCCTCCTCCTCCTCTATCTCCTCCACCTTCACCTCCTCATTCTCCAACTCCTCCTCTTCTTCCTCCTTTTCATCTTCGCCCTCCTCCTCCTTTCTCTTCCTTCTTCTCATCTTCGTCCTCCCCCTGCCCCTCCGCTTCCTCCCCCTCCTTCTCATCCTTCTCCTCGCCTCCTCCTCTTTCTCCTCCTCCTTCTCCTATTCGTCCTCCTCATCTTCCTCATCCCCATCCCTCCTCCTCCTCCTCCTCCTTCTCTTCTTCTCCTCCTCCTCCTCCTCCTCCTCCTCCTCCTCCTCCTCCTCCTCTTCCTCCTCCTCCTCCTCCTCCTCCTCCTCCTCCTCGCCTCCCTCCCGTCCCGAAGGCCGTGCCGTTACGCAAGGATCAGAAGGATTCCTCAAAGGCGGAAGGATGGAAGGACGCGGACCCTGAGGCGTCGCGTGTCCTCCTCCTTTAATCCTTTCCCTCCTGAAGCCTCCAGGATGCGCGGAATTCCTCTAGGATACACGGAGGAGATCCTTCAGGTGTCGGCAGGAAGGGTAGCCCGAAGGCGCGTCCGTTATTGGACGCGAGAGACAGGTGTTTTAGCGTTTTTTATCGTTTATCATCGTCGTCATCGTTATATCGTCTTCGCTGTCATTGTGATAAGTGTTGTCATGTAGATTTAACATCAACAGAGGCATCACCATCACAAGCATCTTCACTGTGATCACACATTAACATCATCCTCATTGTTATAGTCATTATCACTAATGTCACTATCATCAAAGTCACCATCCGAATCACCTTCATTGTCACCGGTATCATCATATGTCATTAACATGTTAAATTTCACTAACATAGCCATCATCATCATCACCATTATCATGGTCGCCATCAAATTTCAATTATCATTATCATCACTATCACCAAAGTTAGTTCTTCCCTATCTAAGTTCCTAATATTATCTCTTTCTAAACACCAATGAACATCCATTCCTCTTTATCAACTTCACTATATCAATTTCTCAACATCATAGCTTGAGCATCATAGCCTCAACATCAGGAACTGAACATCAATTAACATACATCATTTTTATCATTAAACGGTTAAAATCAGCTTCCTAAAAAGAATGTTCAGTAACAACTTACATTGAACCTATAACTTGCATGTGCATCACCTAATCAACATTAAATCTACCAAACCTACAACATCACATTTATAACATCAAACCAAACCAAATATACAGCACCAGTTACCGCACATCAGCTTCTCAAC
>NW_020869761.1:259701-272201 GCF_003789085.1 Penaeus vannamei | reverse complement strand
TACAGTCACGTGAGAAGCGGATCAACCTCGCTTTAAATGGACCATGAAAGCGGATTTATACAATCACCAACGCCCGTGCCAGCTTGCCCTACAATCCGCACTTAAAAGAAAAGAGAGGGAGAGAACAGGCGAGGGAGAGAGTGGAGGGAGGGAGAGAGTGAATGAGAGAGAGGGGGGGGTGACTGAACCCCACAGACTGACAGAGAAAAGAAAAAGAAAGAGAGGAAGAGAGAATGGAGAGGAAAACGCAAAAGTACAAGACAGAGTTGTCACTCAGAAAAAAGAAGACACACAACCCTCCGGCAAAGCTATCAGTCTCACTTGACAGAAATTGAGAAAGTGTCACACAATCCCCGCCACCCACACCATGGACACCTGACACCTGGTGCCTACAGAAAAAAAGAAAAAAAAGAAAAAAGCCTACGGTTATTCAGTTTAACCACATCAACATCAGTCCGACTTCTGCAGGAGGAGAGAAGGGAGGGAGGAGAAGGGGTAGAGGAAAGGGAGAGTGTGTAGTAGGGAGGAAGGTAGGGAAGGAGAGAGAGAGAGAGAGAAGGAGGGAGAAGGAGAGAGAGAGGTGGGGAGGAAGGAGGGAGAAAGAGAGAGAGATAGAGAGAGAGAGAGAGGGTGGGGGGGGAAGGGGAAAGAGGGAGAGAGAGAGACAGAGACGACGGAGAGAAGCACACAGCCTAACCGACAAAAAGAGGATACGCCAACATCAAACACTCCCTCCCAGTACCCCCACCAACCCAGACTCCCACATCCCATTCCCAAAAATCCCCCCCCCCCCCCAAAAAAAAAAAAAAAAAAAACGATAAAAAGGAACGAAAGAAAAATAGATAAGAAGAACACACCACGCCATTCCACGATGTCAATTAGGGCCGAACGAGAAACAACTGAGAGGCTCTTGGCGAAGGTTGGCGCGGGGTGGGGGGGGAGGCGGTGGTGGTGGTGGAGGAGGAGGAGGAGGAGGAAGGAAGAGGAGGAGAAGGAGGAAAGGGGAAGGGAGGAGGAAGGGTGGCGTAGGATAAAGGGGAGGAGTTCCAGGTCAGGGAAAGAGGGGGCATCCTGAAGGAGGGGAAGGGGGGAGGGGAGAGGCGTTGCGCTCTTGAAGGAGGAACGGGGTAGGGGGGAGAGGGAGGGATACGGACCTCCTTCAGGATATGACTATCAGGATCACTCGTTCTGGAAGGCGGCCAGAAGGGAGGAAGGGTGGAGACAGGGAGGGAGGGAGCGGAAGGGTGGAGAGGGAAGGAGGGAGAGGGAGGAGGGAGAAGGAAGGGTGGAGAGAGGGAGGGAGGGAGAGGAAGGGTGGAGAGAGGGAGGGAGAGTGTAAGAGGAGGGATAAAATGAAAGAGTTGGAGGGAAAGAAGAGGGAGAGACGTGAATGGAGGGCTTTGGGGGAAGGGAGGGGGGAGGGCGGAGAGAAAGAGAGAGAGAGAGAGAGTGAGAGAGAGAGAGAGAGAGAGAGAGAGAGAGAGAGAGAGAGAGGAGAGAGAGAGAGAGAGAGAGAGAGAGAGAGAGAGAGAGAGAGAGAGAGAGAGAGAGAGAGAGAGAGAGAGAGAGAGAGAGAGAGAGAGAGAGAGAAGAGAGAGATGAGAGAGAGAGAGAGAGAGAGAGAGAGAGAGAGAGAGAGAGAGAGAGAGAGAGAGAAGAGAGAGAGAGAGTAGAGAGAGAAGAGAGAGAGAGAGAGAGAGAGAGAGAGAGAGAGAGAGAGAGAGAGAGAGAGAGAGAGAGAGAGAGAGAGAGAGAGAGAGAGAGAGACAGACAGACAGACAGACAGACGGACAGACAGACAGACAGATAGACAGATAGACAGATAGACAGATAGACAGACAGACAGACAGATAGAGAGAAACAAAGAGAGACAGAGAGAGAAAGAGAGAGACAGACAGACAGACAGACGGACAGGCAGGCAGATAGAGAGAAACAGAGAGAGAGAGAGAGAGAGAGAGAGAGAGAGAGAGAGAGAGAGAGAGAGAGAGAGAGAGAGAGAGAGAGAGAGAGAGAGAGAGAGAGAGAGAGAGAGAGAGAGAGAGAGAGAGAGAGAGAGAGAGAGAGAGAGAGAGAGATGGAAGAGGAAGGAGAGAGAGAGAGAGAGAGACCAGAGCAGAGACGAGAGAACAGACACAAACAGACAGAGAGAGAGGGGGCTGTGGAAGAAAGCGGAATGAAGAGAGAGGGGGGGACAAGGTGAGGACAAGACAGAGACAGACAGACAGGCAGATAGGGAGAGAAGAGAGAGAGAGAGAGAGATGAGAAGACGAGAGAGAGAGAGGAAGGGAGAGAGAGAGAGAGAGAGAGGATCAGAGACAGTAGAAGAGAGAGAGAGAGAGAGAGAGGAGAGAGGAGAGAGACAGAAAGAGAGAGGAGAGAGAGGAGAGAGGAAGAGAGCAGCAGAGAGAAGAGATGAGAGAGGAGAGAGAGAGAGAGAGAAGAGAGAGACGAGGAGGAGAGGAGAGAGCGAGAGGAGAGATGACGAGATGAGAGAGAGAGAGAGGAGAGAGAAGAGGAGAGGAGCGAGAGGACGAGAGAGAAGGACATGAACAGAATGAGCAGGAGGGGCGCGGGGGGGTGGGAGCGGTTGGAGACAGGTGAGAGCAGGGATCAGGGCTGGAGGAGTTCTTGGCGCACAAGACCACACGTGCCCAGCACAATGACAACGGACAAGCTCGGTGCGGCCAAAAGAGAGAGACACACTAGACAGAACAGGCGCAGACAAAATCAGAAAGACAGGCGGAACAGGTGGACAGAGAGATGAAGCACAGACATAAGACAGACGCACACGAGCGAAGCACAAGATAAGAAGAGTACACCTTTACAAAACGTTTTCATAAGACGTGTGGGCTCTTCTCTCCTTTCACTGAAAACGTTTCTCGATGGGAGATGGAACGCGTTTAGGATGTGGAGAATGATGTCTTGGCGAGATCCTCTCTGCCTTCCTCGAATTATGCTGCAACACCAAGCATTCCACACTAATCGAGAGGCTTGAGGAAAAACGCAACCGCCCAGAAGTCCAAGACCCGACACCTCACCAAAGACCACCACGACCCGTCAAAGCCACAACACCCAACAGGAAACAGAAACCCAAAGACCACCCACAAAGACACACAACACAAATGATCCCAACGCGCTCGAGCCTCCTCCTAGAGCTCAGCTCCTCCTGCAATCACAGGCCCGAAAAGCCGACGACGAAGACTGCACGGACCTATCTACACAACGGGCTGCCTTTCAATGTCTTCTTCTTATTTGCCTGCCGTGTTTATCTTTTCTTTCTTTCTCTCTTCCTTTTCTTTGCTCTTCATGTGGCCTCACGTCATATTTTTCTTTGATCCACTATTTTGTAGTTCTACAAAAAAGAATACTATGTATGATGTGTGTGTGTGTGTGTCTGTAGCTGTGGTAGTGTGTGTGCTTATATCTACTTTTATTATTTTCTATTATGTGTGTATGCGTGTTACATTATATACTAGTATATATCATATTGGGTAAAATTATTATATATATATATAAGGTATATATATATAATAACTATATATAATGAGATATAAGGATTTTATAATGACCAAAGATAGAAAAGAATGAAGATGGTCTAAATAGTATATCATATATATCGCTATCATCCACAACGCACACTACTTGCTAGTGTGGTCTCTGTGGATGGATGTCCTTGTATGTTGTGTGTGCATTTAATCAGTGTGTGTGTGCTCGTGTTATCGTGTATAGTATGTGTATATGTCGTAGTCTTGCTTATATTACATAGACGCATATGACGTATTGATTATAACCTTTCTTTGCTTACCTACCTCCTTCGAGCGTGGAAGTAGGAGAAAAAAAAGCAGACACAGAAACAAAGCGAGCAAGAGAACAAGAGGAAGCGGAAAAATATAAACTACCACATGAGGTCACACCAGGCCTTAGGCCGAGAAAGGGATGCGTATAGGGGATGGGAGGTGGGGGTGGGGTAGGAAGAGAAAAGGGAAAGTGAGAGGACGAGAGAGGCTTCGAAGATGACAGAGCCTCCTCTTGAAATCTCAAGAAAGAGGGAAGAAAGTGATAGAGAGAAATGGGGAAGAGGAAGAGAGAAAAAAATAGCAGGGCTCAGAGGTGGAATGGAAAAAAGCGGCAATTGCATCGATCCCTGCGAGGCTGGTTGATTTCCATGCATTGTAGGAGAGCCCTGTGGTGTGTGTCAGGGTGGAGAAGTGGAGGAAGACGAGAGGAACGAGGAGGAGGATCGGAGAGAAGAGAGACGGTGGTGGCTGGAGATGGAGGGAAAGGCGCCACTGGAAGGGGAGGAGGAGGCAGAGATAAAGAAAAAGAGGAGCAAAGAGAAGGAGAGGCAGAGAAGAAAGAGCACGTGGGACGGAGGGGTAAAGGGGGGAGGAAGGGGAGAGAAGAGAGGAGGTGGGATGGGAGGAAATAGACCCAGAGACAGTAGGTGGATGAGGACACAATACCAGGGAAAAGGAGGGAGAGGAGAGAGTAACGAGAAAAAAAAGGGAGAGAGAGAAGAGAAGAGAGAGAGAAGGAGTGGGAGAGTGGGGAGGACGGGGTGGGAACTGGAAAAGGAGGAGGAGAAAAAGGAGAGAGAAAGATAGAAAAAGGAGTAGACAAGAAAAAATAGACAGAGAGAAAAAGAGGGAGGGGAGGCACACAGACAGACAGACAGATAGAGACAAAGAAAGAGAGCTTGCTGACGAACCACGCACACAACATCACCCACAAGAACTTAAATCAAATACATGATATTCAAATTGCATATAAGCGTGTCTTTATGTGCATTTGACTGGCTGGAGTCATTAAGTATTGGCCTCGCGTTTCGTGTCCAGGAATAATTAAGGGACATAAATCTAGATATTAGTAATTAATTTGACCCACGATATGTAACAACCCCCCCTTCCCCCTCCCATACCCCCCCGGCTAGACTGAGGCGCAGGAAAAAGGAAGGAATAGAGAAAGAGAGAAAGAGAAGGACAAATGAGATATACAAATGGTGTGTTAAAGATATGACGTCCAACCCAAAGACTATTCATCTATATGGTCATACATATACACAGAAATAATGCTTATCTGTCTATCTTTCTAATATATATACATATATATATCTATCTATCCGGTGGATCTGCGTATATTGACTGATAGATATGTGTTTATGTGTATATGCGTCTGTCTAACGAATATTCCTTGGGTGGGCCTGGCACAATTCTAACAGACCGACTGATAGAGTTCATGATGAAATGAGGTTGAAAGAGAAGATAGAAAAAGAAAGGAAATAGAATAATGTGAAAGCGCTTATCATGTTTTAACTACATGTGATGATAACATAATGATGATTGTGATGACATTATGAACAATAATGATGATATCAATAATGATCGTAGCAATAACATTAATAATGATAATAGTAATAGTATTGATAATGTTATTGATGATAATTCTGAAATCCTAACAATGATAATGATTACAATAACAATCATAATGTTAATAACAATGATAATGATAATGATAATAATGATAACAAACACAATAATCATAATAATAGCAATGACAGTAATTCTAATGATAATAACAACAATGATAATAACATCAATAATGATAAGGGTGATGATTATTATCATTATTATTGTTATCATTACTATCATAATGATGATGATTGTGATGAGGGCAATGACAGTAATAAGTGAAATAATGATAAGAATGATGATGATGATGATGATGATAATAATAATATATAATATAATAATAATAATAATAATAATAATAATAATAATATAATAATAATTAATGATAATGATAATAATGATAATAATAATAATGATAATAATGATAATAATAATAATAATAATAATAATAATAATAATAATAATAATAATAACAATAATGATAATAATGGTAATGATAATGATGGTAATGATAATGCTAACAAGGATAAAAATAATGATGATAATAACAATAACGAAGAAAAGAATGATGATGAAGATGATGATGATGATTAATATTATTACTGATTTTATCATTATTATTGTTATCATTATCATTATTATTGTTATAATTATCACTATTACCATTAATAGTTGTAGTAGTACCATTATCATTATCATAATAAAAATAAAAACAATGAGAATAACGATGAAAATTAAGCAATAATAATGATATCAATAAAGATGATAACAATGACGATATTTTACTCCGCTCTGGCAACTGCGACAGCGCTGATGCCAAGCTACGAGGACTTTACCTTTCCGTGCCTGGGCTGCGTTGCCTTCCGTCTCCTCCTTGCCTCTGTCTGTGCCACTTGCCTCTGTCTGCGCCACGAAGAGAACATATGATAGATTGGTAGATTGATAGGTAGGTAGGTAGGTTGGTAGATAGATAGATAGATTGGTAGGTAAATAGGTTGATATATCGTTAGATAGATCGGTAGATAGATGAATAGATAAATAGATATTAAAAGGAAATAGCGACAATTAGAAACGAAATTCAATCGTGACGTTTCCAACTCGTCAAAATTTCCTCATCAGACGAACAAATAACCGCAATGGATCCATTTCTGTTATTTGTTCGTCTGAACTTTTGACGAGACTGACACGTCACAATTCAATTTATTTTTTTTTTTTTTTATCGTGAATGTTTCTTTTCATTTTTAGTGTTACTGTGCTTTTGTTTTTTCACACACGCACGTGTGTGTGTGCGTGTTTATGCATGCATGCCTGTATGTATGTATGTATGTATGTATGTATAATCTCAGGGCTCCTCATGATTAAGTCTCCTTGTCCGAAAATTGTAATGCGAAAAATGATCGCTTAAAACATCAAAACCTAAAAGGCGCGAACCCATAATGAAGAAAGGCAGACAATGCGAGTGTTTTTTAATCTAATTTTTCCCTCGCGACAAAATGGCGGAGGGAAACTATACTTTTTTCGAGACCATTTTCCTTCTAGCGCAAGTATGCCAAAGGAAACAATACATGTATAGATTTTGTGAATGTGAATGTATACTATTGTATGTGAACACCCTTAAAAGAAAAATGGTTTGTGTGACATTTAGTTTTCCAATTAACTTTTTTTTCATTCTTTTTTATCTCTATTAGTCACTGTCGTTTTTAATCTTTGTGTTTCTACATTTTATTTCTGGATAAGTCTATGCTTGCTTGAATTTCTTTCACTCTATTTCTATCAATTTTCCATTTGACTAATGTTGCAGATTTTTTTTTTTTTTACTATTTTTTTTTCACGTACATCGCGAATATTCCATTATACTGGCATACATTATATATCACTGTTACTATTCAGAGAGACACAGATCATGTTTCATATGCATAAATCGCAATCCAAAAATCGGTTTAGGATAATGGCTGCGCTTGCAAAATAAGCATCAAATGATTTAGTTGCAAGTATTGGCGAGTCCCTCCGCGCGGCCGAGGAGAGGACGGCCTGGGGATGCGGGGAGCTTGCAGAAAATGTTGCTCTCGTTAGTGAACACTGCCCCGTCGGTTTTGGTGATGAAATGAGCGTCCTCTGACTCTCCTGTTTTCTTATGGTCGGTTCCCTCGCTTTCTCTTTCTGTCTATTTGTTTGTTTATCTATCTGTCTAGCTAGCTGTTTAATTGTTTGTCTCTATCTCTCTCTGTCTATCTATCTATCTATCTATCTATCTATCTATCTATCTATCTATCTATCTTATCTATCTCTATCTCTCTTTCTGTCTCCCCCAAATCCCTTTCTCTCCCGCTTACCCTCCTCTTCCTTCTTCCCCTCCCCTTCCTCCTCCCTTCTCACCCCTTCCTTTACCTGCTACCCCCCCCCTTCCTGACGACGCATCGGGGCGTTAAAGTGGGCAAGCGCGGATTTACGAGGTCCCTAACGTTAATACCGTGACGTCACTCCCAACCGATGTGACGTCATAAACCTTCCCTCGTGAATCCCTTTTTTCTCTCTCTTTCTCATTTTTCTTTTCTTTTTCTTTCTTTTGAAGGGATGTGGTATTTGTTTTTATTTTCTTTGCTACAGCTTTTTTAATAACTTTTTCTTTCGCTTTCTTTTTTATTTCTATCTTTTCTAATTCAATATCACTTCAATCTCAATTGAAACAAACAAAAATCATTTTCCCATTTCGTTTTTTTTTCTATCTACGAAGGGTTGTGGAAAAAACAGCATGACACTCCTGTCGAATAGTCATTTGTGTGCATGTACTAAAGGCGAGTGGTCCTCCCGGTTAGTGCTAGTGTGTGTGTGTGTGTCTGTGTGTGTGTGGAATGGGTGTAGTTTTTGTGGATAAGTGTGTATGTGCGTGTGTGCTTATCTGAATACTTTTTATATGCATGCCTATGTATCTTATATGCATACCTATCTGTACAGTGCGTGTATACACATTCACGCACCTTAGTAAATACTTACATGCGTACACAGACACATATATCCTCACCTTTTTTAACGCTTGTGTGTACATTTGAGTACAAACTGCTTCGAACTTCTCCCAAAAGAAGTTATCATCTCGCCAAAGTTATCCATCCAGATAATGAGATTTCCGCGTTATCTCTGTTGTCTCCGTTATTCGCACCCCTATACTGTGTGCGAATAGCTTTGTGGATGTATGGGATCGTCGTGTTTGTGTTCATGCGGTATTTGGGGATAAGTGGATGCATATATTCATGTTTTGGATATCTGGATAGATGTGTAGATTCAGTGAGTGTGGATATTTTTACGGTTATGCGGTGTGCTTTGTGAATGTATCCTCATGAGGTGTAGTTATATCATATGAATATGGTTTGTTCATGGATCTGGTTCGTTGTGTGGATATCGTTGCGGATATTCGGTGATGTTTTGTGAATATTAATGTTGAATTTCTGTTTACTTTGAGGATCTATTTTGTGGCTCGTTTAGAGAGGAGAATCGGGTGAGGTGACTGCTTGTTTAGAATTGTTGTTTTGCTTATTATCATTTTTATTATGATTATTCTACTCTTTCTTCGCCCCCTTCTTCTTTCTCCTCTTCCTCTTACCACCTACCCTTTCTTTCTCTCTCTCTCTCCTTTCTTCCTTGCCTCCTATTCACCAACCCTCCCCTCTTCCATTCTCTCTCCTCTCCCCGTCCCCTATCCTCTATCCCCTGTCTTTATTACTTCCTCCTCCATTCCCCTTTCTCCCATCACCTCTCTTCATTCCCTCCTCTCCCCCTTCCCCCTCTCAACCTCTTCGTTTACCCCTCTTTCCCTCTCCCCCATCCGCTATTTGCTTTTTTATGCCCTCTCCTCGTTCCTCCATTCCAACTCCCCTCTTCCTCCTTCCCCCGTCCCTCTCCATACCCCCCCTCTCCTCCTTCCCCTCTCTTTACCCCCTCCTCCCTTCCCACCACCCTTCTGTTCATTCCCCTCCCTCCTTCTCCCACCCCCAGCCTCTCTCTTTATCTCCCCCTATCCTCCTTCCCCTCTCTTCATTCCCCCTCCCTCCTTCTCCCACCCACATCTCTCCTTTTCTCCCCTTCTCCTTCCCCTCTCTTCATTCTCCCTCCCCCCATTCCCCCTTCCCCATTTCCCCCTCCACTCCCCTCCCCCATCCCCTCCTCCTCCCTTCCCCCCTCCCCTTCCCCCTTCCCTTCCCCTCTCCTTCCCCCCTTCTCTCCACATATCCGCTGACGCAACAGATTATAGCAAAGGAGACGACGTGAGGAATTTCCGTTCGCAAAACGCTGCTTCCATAAATATCCGCATGAATCCACTTGAATCCGCTTGTATCCGCCTGCATCCCTCTGTATTCACTTCAATCCGCCCGCATTTACTTGCATGGACCGGCTTGCAATCCATGTGGATGCACGCATGTCCCGGCGATTGCAATCCATTTGTACTCACGTGGATTCGTTTGCATATCCTGCATCCGCCTTCATCCCCTTGAATTCGTATCCGCCTGCATCCGCTCATCTCCACTTGTATCCGCTTGCATCCACTTGCATCCACTTGCATCCACCCGCATCCGCCTGCACCCACCCTCATCCATTTGTATCCACCTGGATCCGCTTTCATCCGCCTGCAACCGCCTGCATCTCTTGCCTCCACCTTCATCCACTTGCTTCCACCTGCATCCGCCTTCATCCATTTGCATCCATTTGCACCCACCTTCATCCACTTCCTTCCACCTGCATCCGCCTCCATCCGCCTCCATCCGCCTCCATCCGCCTGCACCCGCCTCAGCCTGTTACACGAACGGCCATCGCAAAATGGAGGCGAAGAGCAGACAAAAATAAAATATTCTGAAAGTGTTCCCCTCAGTGCTGCAAATTTAAAGATCATTTTGAAGAAGGAGGAGAAGAAGAAGAAAAAAAATGAGAAAAAGAAGAGAAGGGACGAGAAAGAGGAGGAGGAAGAAGAGGAGGAGAAGGAGGAGAAGGAGAAGAAGAAAAAAAAATAGAAAAAGAAGAAGAGGAAGGACGAGGAGGAGAAGGAAGAAGGGGAGGAGAAGGAGGAGGAAGAGAAGAAGGAGAAGAAGAAGAAGAAGAAGAAGGAGAAGTAGCAGAAGAAGAAAAGAAGAAGAAGAAGGGGGAGGAAGAGTAGGAGAAGATGAAAAAGAAAAAGAAGGAGAAGGACGAGGAGGAGGAAGATAAGAAGAATGAAAAATAAAATGAAGAGTAAAGAAAGAGAGTAAATATGAAGATTGCAGACAAGAGGAGAGAAGGAAAGAAATTCAGATAACAAGCGACATGAAAATACGTTTTATGTGCATTTTCAGACGGCAAAAAATAATCCAATTAATTCATAAAATCTGGAAAACTTAGCAATCGTTGTGATACGAAATCTTTAACCAAACAGCCTATAAAAGAAGGAAATTATGATAACAATAACAGCAATAAACACAGATTGTTGACTATAAAAAAATGTACATAGATAAAATATTTGTCTTGCTCTATTTTAAGAAAGATAAAACGACCAAAGTCAATACATACACATGTATACAGACATACGCAGATGATTTTTGAAATGCCTTTTTTCATTTTCTCCGCTTACTCCTCCTCCCCCCCCTCCCCTAGCCCACATCCCTTCCTCCCCACAAAGGAAAGGGGAAAAAATACACCATCTTTGTCAAGGCAAAATCGAGTCAAGTTGGCCGAAAGAAAATTGACTTGAGAAAATCCCGCGCCTTGAAATAGCCGCTGCATGCACGGCGGAGGCCATGGTAATTACCTGACGAGGGGGGAGGGGAGGGGAAGGGGAGGGGAGAGGGGAAGGGGAGGGTAAAGGGAAAGGGAGGGGGAAGGGGAGGGGATGGGAGGGAAGGGGGAAGGAGAGGGGAGAGTAAAGGGAAGGGGACGGGGGAGGGTTAAGCATTGGGGAGGCTGAGGGAGATGGGGATTGAGATTGGGTAAAGAGGGAGGTGGACGGGGGGGGGGAGGGTCTGGGACGGGCCAGGGGTAAAGGGAGATGTGGGGGGAGGGATGATTTGAGGAAGGGCTTGGGGGAGGTACGCCGGGGCGGGGAGTAAGGGGAAGATGAAGGGGGTGGGATGGGGAAGAAGTGAAGGGGGAACCGAGTTTAGGGAGGCAAGGGGCTAGGGGGAGGAGGAGGGGGGTTAGGGGAATGGGGAAGGGGCCGGAGGGAGGACGAAAGGCAAGGGAAAGACAGGTTGGGGGAGGAGGATAGAGAGGGGAAGGTCTTGGATGAAAAGGGAGGTGGGTAGGGGGGGGAGGGGGATACGTGGAGGATGGAATGGGTGGGGAAGAGGCTGTGAGGGGGGGGAGGGGAAGACACTAGGGGGGAGGAGGTGGGAAGGGGAGGGGGTAAGGGAATCGGGAATAGGGGGAGAAGTGGGGAAGGGATAGGGGGAGGGAGTGAGTGGGAAGAAGTGGAATGAAGGGGGGGTAGGGAGAGGAAAGTGGGGGGAAAGGGGAGGGAAGTGAGTGAGTGTAAGTGAGATTAGGGGGGAGGGACGATGCAGAAGAGAAGTTATTATTATCTTTATTATCATTCCTATTATTGTTGTTGCTGTTGTAATTATGATTTTCATTATTATCATAACTATTACTACTACTATCATTTTTTTTGTTATTATTATTCTTATTATTGTTGTTATTATCATGACCATCACTACTTTTTCATTATTATTGTCATCATTCCATATCATATCATTATCGTTAGTATTTTGTTGTAATGGTAGGAGTATCATTACTATTGCTATCTTTTAATATCATTATGATCATTATTATTACTATTGTCATTATTATTATTACTATTATTTTCATTATCATCATCATTATTATAGTTATTATTGTTATCATTATTATCATTGTTATCATTATTATTTCTATTGCTATTACTGCCGTTGTTATTGCCGCTGTTTTTATTATTATCATTATTTTTAATTATTATGACTATTATTATCATTACTATTATCATTATCATTATCATTATTATCATCATGTTATTTCAGTTATCATTACTATCATTATTATCATCATGTTATTTTAATTATCATTATTATCATTATTATTATCGTTATTATTATAATC
>NW_020869761.1:248509-253509 GCF_003789085.1 Penaeus vannamei | reverse complement strand
TGATGATGATAATAACAATGATGATGATAATAACAATGATAATGATAATAATGATAAAAATAATAATGGCGATAATAATAATGATAATAATAATAATGACGATAATGATAATGATGATAATAATGATAACAATAATGATATTGTTAATAATGATAATAAGGATAATAATAATAATAATGGTAATAGTAATAATCACAATGATAATAGTTATTACAATAATGATTGTAATAGCAATAACAATAATAATAGAAATCAAAATAAACAGAGCGTTCTCGTGTATTTTCTTTCTACCGCAGATTTATATAATGTAAGAAGGCCGTCTAAGAAAACCATAAGACATAAAGTGAAGGTTGGCGGTTTAAAGGCTTTGAGTTTATGCACTTCCATGCGCGTTCGCCGTAACTGTATGTCTAAGGGAATGGACGCCGTTGCTCGGAGAATCTTGGGGGCTTTTATTTTGGGGCGCAAGGGCGAGGGGTTTGTTGTTTTTTGTTGTTGTCTTCTGTTTGTTTTGTTTGTTTTTGTTTTTGTTTGTTTTTGTTGCTTTTTGCCTTTTTTTACTAGTTTGTTTGGGATGTTTGTTTGTTTATTTAGTGTAGGTTGGGTTTTTTTATTGATTCTATGTCTATCTATTCATTCATGTGTTTACTTATCCTTTCTCTTACTTACCTACTTATATATATACTTACATGATGATTTACTTATTTATCATTGCTTTCCGTTTGTCTTATCGCTTGTCTGTCTAAAGGAATTGACCGTTTTTTTAAGAATTTGGCAGCTTCTTTTTGTGTGGGGAGCGAAGAGAAATCTTGTTTTTTCTATTTTTTTCTGTTTTAATCCTTTTCGCTATTGCTGTTTACTTGGGGTGTTTGTTTATTTGATTTTGCGTAGTATCTTGTTTTGTTTTTCTTTTTTTGTTTGTTTGTTTTTTGTCTGAAGGAATGGAGAGAATCTGGAGGATTTTGCTTGTCTCGCTTGTTATCGTTATTATCATTTAGCATTTTTTTCTGTTTGTTTATTCAGTTATTCATCTACTTAATTACTTTTTCATTTCTTTTATTTATTCATCTATTTATTAATTTCCTTGTGTGTCGATCTGCCTATCAATCTATTTATTTTTTCTATGTATCTGTTTGCTAATTTATCTATCTTTTACTATTCTACCTTACTTACCTACTTTCTTTCTGGATGAGGTTGTTCCTTCAAGATGTGGAGGAAGGGGATGTTTTTGGTTGTTTTTTATTCTTTAATATTTATCTCTTCTCTCTCTCTCTTCTCTCTCTCTCTCTCTCTCTTCTTTTCTCTCTTCTCTCTTCTCTCTTCTCTCTTCTCTCTTCTCTCTCTTCTCTCTTCTCTCTTCTCTCTCTTCTCTCTTCTCTCTCTCCTCTCTTCTCTTCTCCTCTCTCTCTCTCTCTCTCTCTCTCTCTCTCTCTCTCTTTCTCTCTCCCTCTGTCATATTTCTACTTATTCCGTTCCTTCCTCTTTTATCTGTTTTTTGTACTCTTTATATTTTTCGTTCATGAATCTTTGTAAGACTTAAAATCCTCAAATCTCTTTCTCTTTTTTCTATTCTCCTACACCCCCCCCCCCCCCAAAAAAAAAGGAAAAAATAATAATAATGATAATAAAATAAGATATATATATATATATATATATATAATTATATTATATATATATATATTATATATATATATAAACATATACATTTCTTACAACTTGCTTTACAAGAAGGTAGGGTAACATCAGTGCCAACCCTCTGGAGCTGAATAAATTGATCATATTTTTCCTCGTCTCACTGCGCCCGTCCTTTAAAAAATAAAAAAAAAAAAAAAACTGGACCCTGTGTACTGTGACTATCATAACCTTCTTTCCCCGTTTTTAAAAAATGGCGGAAGAAATTTATCATCATTTTCACATCTGACTGCGTCCGTCTTTTAAACATTTTCTCCTCGGGCCAAGCGGCTGTTCTCGATGTGATCTGACTTTCTTTCTTGCTCTTGTTCTTCGTCTTCGTCTTCTTCCTCTTCTTCTTCTCCTTCTCTTAAGGTGATTTCGTTCATTTCCTCATACAGATATTTTTTTATTTGTTTTATTTGGTTATCGTGTGTTTTTCTTTTCTTTTTTTCTTTCTTTCTTTTTAGCATTTTCCGTTTTATATATATTGCGACTGTCATGAATACATGATTTTCAGTTTTTATTTTGCCTCTCCTCTTTGGTATTATTCTTTTATTCGTTCGTATGTTTGCCAGATTCATTGCCCAATGTTTCCTTTACCAGTATTTTCTTCTTCTTCGTCTTTTCTCTTTTATTTTATTTTATTTTTTGACAATATCAGCTTTTCCTGATATATTCTACCCCATTATTTTCTAGACTTAATATCCTATCTTCCATTTTACTTTTCTTTTTGCTGGCTCCATTTTTTATCCATTATTCTCTTAATCAAATCAGCTTTCCCGACATATTCGCGAAATATTGTTGTGAAAGGTAGAGGACTGACCCACTCTGGAGTGAATAGCAAATATGAAACAGTTTCCCCTAGAAAAGCAGCTTAACTGCGGTACAGAAAATGAGATTTTCTATTTTTTGAATCTGTCTAGATGTGTGGATGTTTTTCGTTATAACTTTTCACATGAATATTGCATAAGAAGATTTTAGGGAGGTATGCACTTATTATGCGATATTTTTTTCTTTATATTATCGATACATAATGAATAAATCTTCAACAACAAAACCGAAAAAACAATGTGTATCATGTTATTAGTATGAAACAAGGAACGCAGTATTAATTAAAATAAAAGTTCTAAAAAATAGTGCACAGAAGAATAAAATTCAAACGGTGTTAGTCGGAAGAATAAAAAAAAAATGCATAAAATTATTCAAAACAGCGTGGTTATCAGGAAGAATAGAAAAAAAATGATAAAACGGATAAACACATCCGACATGTAAGATTGACAATGGAGAAAGAAAGAATAAGAAATAGAGTCACATGAAATTAAGAACAACGAGGAAGATAAAGAAAAGAGAAAGGGACGTACAAAAAAAGAGAGAACAAAAAAAGAAGGTAAAGACGAGAAAAGAGAGAAGAGGGAGTGAAGAACAAGTATGCGAGCGGGTAAAGGGGGGGGACAAAAATGCAAACAATGAGGCTCATTCGAATTGGAACGAAATCGCAGTATCAGCCTGGGAGCGTAGGAATGAAGCCGGTCACATCGGGTGCGCTCTCGACTGAAGCAAGAGTCGCATGGATTGAAGGCCATACTCTCCCGAAGATCTCCGCGCGTTTATACTAATCTTGACTCTTCTTTTCGTTATGTCTTGCTCTGCCTGTCTTTAACTCAAACATCGCCATCTCGCTCAAGTGTTGCTCGTTGTGCTTAGAAGAATTTTCTATGTATCTTTGTGTGATCTATAAGTTCCCGTGAAGTCCGTGTTCAGACAAGACAATTTGTATTTGTCTTCTCTCAGCTGTGCGGTGCATCATCTTCTAACTTGACTTTCTTGTTGTATGCTATCTATACATGTAGTATTAATAGATATATATACATATATACATACATTACATACATATATATATTAATACATATATATATATATGAGATATATATATATTTATATATATATATTATATTAAAATATATATACATATATATATTATTTATATATTAGTATTATATATATTATATATATTATATATTAAGGGTATATTTATATACTGATGAATTTAATTTATATATGGCTTTACTATGTTATTGCCTTATGGGGTGTATATAAATTATATTATAATTATCCGTACTCTTTAATTATGAGTAGGATAAATCTTATATCTCTTATA
This sequence comes from Penaeus vannamei, assembly GCF_003789085.1. Classification (NCBI taxonomy): domain Eukaryota; kingdom Metazoa; phylum Arthropoda; class Malacostraca; order Decapoda; family Penaeidae; genus Penaeus; species Penaeus vannamei. The sequence goes on along the minus strand of NW_020869761.1, from coordinate 249,677 downwards.
ACTCGTGAACCCTGGAAGGGAATACTTGATATATATATGGCCGGGAAGATAGGTGAGGAAAAAAAATAAAGAGGCAATTAATAATAATAATAAGGTAGACTACTATAACTCCTCACTAATAATATATAAAACTACTCCACTTAATATTACCTACTACACTCTACTCAATATGCTAAATACTCCTTAATAAATAATAATATCACGTATCTATAGATATACTATATTATATATACTTATAGGTATATGACATGGATCGCAGGTGATAATCATATTCCATTTTTCTCTACTAAACCTCGTATCATGATCACGATTTTCACATACTTAATTAGTTTCATTTGTCTTCCTTTACAACATTTTCATAAATCTTTTCCCGCCTCTCTCTCGAGGCATTTTGTATCTCGTGACCTTCCATTCTTATCGCTCCGGATGGCGGCGATCACCAACGTCTAATCCGCTCTTTCCAGTCATCATCCGTTCCTCTTCCTATCGCCCCTTTTCCTTCATTCTGCGTTCGTAACATTCCCATTTCCCGGCCATGTTGATTCACCACTCCTTATCTCACCGCCCCCTCGCAGACAGATATAATTTGCATATATTTTCCTTCGACAAAACCCGTGTAATGTTCTGAAAATGTGCGTCTGTCTTTGTTACTGTGTCTGTAACTGCAGCACGTCTGTGGCTCTGTATTTCTGCTGTGTTCTGTACTGTCTGGTCAGGTGTGTGGTTCAGAGTGCTGGGGGGAATGTCTGTTATTCTGTATATATATATTAATATTAGGGTATATTATATTAGTAGGTAATAAGGTATATAGAGTGGGAGTAAGTTTCTATATATATATGTATTAAGTTTATTAGCAAAAGGTGAAATATAAGCTTTTGTAATATATATATTCGTTAAATGGTTTATTTATATATACTATAAATATATAAATAATATAATGAGTAATATATTATAATACATATATATTATTATGTCAACCACAACACGTTAGAACATAACAAAATATTACTCTCTTTGCCTATATATATAATATATGACTGTGTGAATTTTGTTATTCTCATGTTGCGTAAATCCTCTTCCCATACATTACATTTAACCGGGATGCATTAATATAAAACTAAACTTGCAAAATCACTCCATATTAAACCAAAAAATTACGATAAAATAC
>NW_020869761.1:236009-241009 GCF_003789085.1 Penaeus vannamei | reverse complement strand
AATTCGAATTGTCTCTCTCTCTGTCCTTCGGGTCTCTCGTCTCTCGTGTCGCTGGAACTGTCAAATTTCGTCTTTGATGGGGTGTATCTTTCGATTTTTTTCTGTCTGTTTCTCTCTGTTTTTTTCTTTTTTTCTTTCTCTCTCTCTCCTCTCTCTCTTTCTCTCTCTCCTCTCTCTCTCTCTCTCTCTCTCTTTCTCTTCTCTCTCTCTCTCTCTCTCTCTCTCTCTCTCTCTCTCTCTCTCTCTCTCTCTCTCTCTCTTCTCTCGTTTGTGTGTCTGTCTGTTAGTCAGTCTATCTGTCTACCTATCCATCTTTCCTCCCCGCTATCAGTCTATCTGTCTTCTTCCCACTTTCCGACCTTTCTCCACATTACTTCTCCTAGTCCTAATCCCCACAACTCGCACTCCCCGACATCCAAAAGTTCTCTCTCGAGGCAATTCCTTCTTACTTTTCTCTCTTTTCCCTCGAAGACAAACCCGGTTGAGTTGATCATCTTATTACCTATGGTCGTCTGTATTGTTTCTTATTTCTATTGACACACAAACAGTCAAATAGACAGACGGAATGGTTGATAGACATACGTCGACAAAAGAAATAACAGATATCAAATAAAATAAAAAATAAAAAAATAATAAAATAAAAAATAAGCAATAGACATACAGCCAAATGACTGATGGATAAATAGAGGGAGAAAAATTATTGAATAATAGATAGATATAAATAACCTATATAGACAGATAGATAAAGTGATCGATATATATGACTCTGACAGGCTAACAGTCAGATAAGACATGTGAATCGCGTGATAGACAGATAAACTAATAGATATATACATAAATTTAACTAACAGACAGACTAATAGACAACCTGATAGACAGATAAATGAACTGAGAGATTTATACGCGACTCTGACCGACAGACAGAGAAAACATCTATATCGACGGACAGACAACTAGATATCCAGATAGATAAAATGATAGATAGATATAGCTCTGACAGACTGACAGACAGTGAAGGCATCTAAATCGAGTAATAGACAACCAAATAGACAGATAAGATAAGACTGACAGACTACCAGAAAGACAGACAAATAAACTGACAGACAAGCAGGCAGAGAGGACACCTAAATCGGCCGACGGACAACCCGGCGGCTGGAGACTGTCGAAGGTCGAGTCCGTGCGACGGAAATTCCTGGACAATCAATATGGGATCAGCGGGGCTTGATGAGGCTCGCTCAGGCCTCTGGGGCGGCGGTCACTCTTAAAGGCTGGCGGGCCGACGCTTCTTAAAACGCGCTCTATCTGTCTGTCTGCCTATCTGTTTGTCTGTCTGTCTGTCTATCTGTCTGTCTGCCTATCTATTTATCTGTCTGTCTGTCTGTCTGCCTATCTATTTGTCTGTCTGTCTGCCTATCTATTTGTCTGTCTGTCTGTCTGTCTGTCTGTCTGTCTGTCTATCTGTCTGCCTATCTATCTATCTTTCTATCTGTCTGCCTATCTGTTTGCCTGTCTATCTGTCTGCCTATCTATTTATCTGTTATCTATTTGTCTGTCTATCTGTCTGTCTGTCTGTCCTATCTATCTATCTGTCTATCTGTCTGCCTATCTGTCTCTGTCTGCCTCTATTTGTCTGTCTGTCTGTCTGTCTATCTGTCTGCCTATCTATCTGTCTGCCTATCTGTTTGCCTGTCTGTCTATCTGTCTGCCTATCTATTTATCTGTCTGTCTGCCTATCTATTTGTCTGTCTATCTGTCTGTCTGTCTATCTGTCTGCCTATCTATCTGTCTGTCTATCAGTCTGCCTATCTATTTATCCATTTGTCTATCGGTCGATCTTGATCTCCCCCTCTTTCTCTTTCTTCCACTCTCTCTCTCCCTCTCTCTTTCTCTGTCTATCTATCTATCTATCTATCTACCTATCTATTTCTATCTCTACCTATCTCTCTCTCTCTTTCTCTCTTTCTCTCTTGTGAGAGAATTTTTTTTTTATATTATGAATAGACTTACAGATAAACAGATCAATAGCCAGACAGGCAGACAAAGGGATAGACAGACAAACAACAGAGACAGATAAAGAGAGAAGCCTATAACAAAATTGATAAAATCCAAGAAAGCAGAGAGAGAGAGAACCTTAATTGCGCCGAACTCAAGTCTCCCGTTCTTGTCTTACCTCTCGCTGTGTTTTGGAAGAAGGGCGGGGGGGGGGGGGGTTCTTGGCCGTCTTGGGCTAGATCTATAATTCACGACCTGTCAGTCAAACTCCCGGATCCGGCGCCTTCGGGGATATATCTCTTACTTTCTCCCTCTTCCTTCCTTCCTTCGTTTCCTTCTTTTCCATCTTCCCAATTTCTCCTCTTTGTGTTTTTTGTGCATTTTTCTCTTTTATTTCTTTTTCTTTTTCTTTTTTTTTCTTTTAGTTTCCTCGTTTTCTTTTTCTTGTGTTGTTTCTTTGATGTATTTTTCATCTGTTTCTTACGTTCTTCATCTTTATTTTTCCTTCTTCGTTCGTTCGTTCGCTGTGCTCTTTTCTCTTTTCTTCCTCCTTTCTTAAGAGAGAAAAGAGGAGAGAGAAAGACAGACAGACAGAGAAACAGACAGACAGACAGACAGACAGAAAGACAGACATACAGATAAACAGACAGTCAGACAGAGAGAGAGAGACAGACAGACAGACAGAAAGACAGACAGACAGATAAACAGACAGTCAGACAGAGAGAGAGGCAGACAGACAGACAGATAGGCAGACAGACAGATAAAAACAAAGGGAAAGACAGACAGACAAAGAAAAACAGAAAGAGAAACAGGTACAAAGGTAACAAGACACATCACAAAGAAAAAAGAAAAGAAAAGAAAGCACGTATAGAGAAAGCGACAAAGAAAGATATCGAAAGTATTTCTAAGAGGCTCATCCGAACCCCTTGGAGGAATAGACCAAGACAGCTGATTATCTTGGAGACGGCAGAAGCGAGCCAGAACTTGCCCGATACAGAACGTGAATCAAAATGTAGAACGAGAGTGATACTTGGACAATATCTTATCTTGTCTTATTTCATCTTTAATTTCATCTTATCTTATGTTATCTTCTTTCATCTTATCCTACCTTATTTTCTTTCATCTTATCTGATCTTATTTCTTCTTATCTTATCTTATTTCATCTTATCTTATCCTATTTCTTCTTATCTTATTTTTTCTATTATCTTATATCATCTTATTTCTTCTTATCTTATCTTATTTCATCTAATCTAATCTCAGTCTTTTAAAATCCGTTGTTGGACAGAGGCCTTCCCCAGCCTGCGCCACCTCGCTGGGGTTCGGTCGACGCCACAGGGAGGAAAAAGGCCCGACAGTGAAAAAACGATATACTTATAACATACCTCTTCTTACATACCAGTATACACGTGTACTCATGCGCTGTGTCAAGAGGGTCTCCCAGAGTATTTATAATTCATTAGCTCCATAAAAAAAAAAAAAAAAAAGAAAAATCGACTCTTTCGTCGTGTCATGCATAACTTCAAAGGATTATAATGGATGACAAATTAAATACTTTATTATGGGCAGATGACAAGGTAAAGTGATGAATGAAAGGCGTGTGTGTGATGAATACTATGCTGAGTGAGTTATTGTTCATATATCTATAGTCTTACCTAGAATAAGTTATTTTGTTTGATGGTAAGATAATATAATTATGTTATATATATATATATATATATATATATATATATATTATATATATATATATATATATATATATATATATATATATAATATATATATATATATATATATATATATATATATATATATATATATATATATGTCCTCTCTTTCTCTCTCTCTCTCTCGTTTTATCCTTATCCCCCCCCCCTCTTCACACTCCTTCCTTACCCCCCTTTCCATCTCCCCATTCTCTATCCCCCTCCCCTTTACCCTATCCCTCCTCCTCCCTCGCTCCCTCTCACCATCTCCCTGGCTATTCCTCTTGATACAAACTTTAATGCTTACTTAAACAAGAGCGAACTTCTCATGAGACATTCTCACTTTTCTTAGACTTGTTCATAACGATAGTCTTTTTTGTTGTTGTTTTTGTCTATTAGTTTCATTATTTGTATTTTTTTTTTCTTTGTGGGGGAGGATGAGGGTGTTTTTGAGTGCTTCTTGGGCTCCTCTGAGAAGATACTTGTTGTGATGACTTTGTTTCTTCAGTAAAGAAATGGGGGACGCGGGGAGGTGCAAGTGAATTCTGTGTTCACCAAAGCTTGGTGCCTCATTGAAGATTGTGTTTTAGTGTGATTTTTTCTCTTTCTTTTCTTTTCTCTGTCTGTGTCATTCAATTGATATCCTGGTTCTGTCTCTCCACCTCTCTCTTTATCAGTCTATCTATCTATCTATCAATTCATTTATCAATTCAACTTCGTCTTTCCCTCTCTCAATCTACGTATCTGTCTATCTATGTGTCTATCTATCTATTTCTCTATCTATCTTTCCGTCTATCTATCTATCTATCTTACACTTCCATTGCCTCTCTTTCATCACCTTCGCCCTCTCTTTCTAACCCCTCTTCTCTCTCTCCCTTCCTTCTCTGTCTCCCTCTCTCTCTCTCTCGCCCTCAACATTTGCCTTAACTATTCTCTCCTCCGTCCCTCAATCTCTTCTTTATGTGACTCATCGCAGGGAAGTGAAGCACATCTCTGCAACAGCATCCTTGACAGAATTACATCTCGTAAAGGAAGAGTAGATGATAACGGGAGATGAATATTTTAATTTAAAAAAGCAGTATTACACTTTTCACTGAAATGTGGCTATAAGAAACTGAGTATCATACTATACATGTATGCAAGGAGGATTAGGTGTGTGCGAATGTGTGTATATACATATGTGTGTGTGTGCATACATACATTCATACATGTATTCATATAATATATATATATATATATATATATGTATATATCATATATATATCTATATATATATATATATATATATGTGTGTGTGTGTGTGTG
>NW_020869761.1:223509-228509 GCF_003789085.1 Penaeus vannamei | reverse complement strand
CTTTTTTTTTTTTACTTTTTTTTTTTTGTCTTCTCACAAGAGTATCAAACGCATAAGTGAGTACAATCTGTACATACGCAGTGAATATTTTGTTTGATCGGAGCAAATCAAGTAATCCGGATATCAATATTGACATATCACATTAACCACTTTTTAATGAAGGCTGTAGCTAGAAAAGAATGTAACCGAATGTATGTATAACATAGTGGATTCAATAACACTACTTGTATTTGCTGCCGATATTCATGATAATTTCGTCTCTCTCTCTCATTCTCTCTCTATCTGTCTGTCTATCTATCTCTATCTTTATCTATCTATCTATCTATCTATCTGTCTATCTATCTATCTATCTATCTATGTATCTATCTATCTATCTATCTATTCATCTATATATATATCTTTCTTTCTGATACGTATTTACATTTTTATAGACCTGATTAGGTATTTGAACTTTTTATATCATGAGAGAACAATGTATCTGATCTATCAAAATTAGCCATTTCTTTTCTGGGTGGATATTACTTTTTATATTAAGAGATGTTTTTTAGATGAAGGAATATTTTACAAGAGTTTGATGTATATGTATAGAGCATCAAAGAGTACCAAGGGTTACAAATACTCCTTATTGATTTCAGGAAGAGAGAGAGAGAGAGAGAGAGAGAGAGAGAGAGAGAGAGAGAGAGAGAGAGAGAGAGAGAGAGAGAGAGAGAGAGAGAGAGAGAGAGAGAGAGAGAGAGAGAGAGAAGGAGAGAGGGAGGGAGAGGGAGGGAGGTGGGGGAAGGAGGGAGTGACTGAGTGTGTGAGTCAGCGAGTAGGTGGAGAGAGAGAGAAAGAGTGAAAGAGATAGACAGGCAAACAGACGGCAAAACACAGACAAAAAGAAGAACAACCAACAAAGAGAGAGAAAAAGACAGAGAAGCAAGAATAGACAAACATAAATGAGGAAAAATTACGAACCAACAGACAGGATAACTGATTATTAAAAGTAAATAATTTGGATACCAACCGCAGCGTCATTTAGTGTTTACAGAAATGTTAATGAAAAGCAAATACTAAATAACTTCTATCTGTCTTTCCTTTACACGTGTTTACTTTCTTTTTCTTTAATTCTTTTTTTCTTCCCCATTTTCTGTCTTTTTCTGATTCTACTTTTCCACAGTGTTTGTCTTACTCTATTTCTTCTTACTTTTCTCGTTTCTTCTCTTCGCTCCTTTCCTTGTCTCTTAATTTTTCTCTTTTCGCGTAATATTCTTTTCTCTCTTGTCTTGTATTTTATTCTCTCATTATCTCGTCGCCTTTTCTCTCTATCTTTATTTATTTCTTTTCTCTCTATCCACTGCTTTTCGTTTTTTCTCTCTTTTCCTTTCACTTTTTATCTCTCCTCTCTCATTTATTCTCTTGCCCTTTTTATTTTCTTACCTTTTATCTTTTTTTATCTCCTCTCTCATTTACTTTCTCGTCTATGCCTTTTTCCTCTCTTTCTCCCTGTCTCTCCTCCCTTCCTTCGCATTAGATTGCGCAAAAGGACGCTATCGATCCCCTGTTATAAATCAACACAGAAGAGAGGTGTTTGTTCCGATAAAAAAATACGTGTACCGAAATTTCTTGCGTTTGGGATTGTGAATATGACCCAACTTTGGCCGTTTTCTTATCGTTAAGAAATATAGTATAAGTTGTAAACGTGTTGATACAGTGGCCAATATGTGAATGGGAGAGAAGGGAGAGAGAGAGAGAGAGAGTAAGAAGAGAGAGAGAGAGAGAGAGAGAGAGGAGAGAGAGAGAGAGAGAGAGAGAGAGAGAGAGAGAGAGAGAGAGAGAGAGAGAGAGAGAGAGAGAGAGAGAGAGAGAGATGAATAAATTATGAGAGAGAGAGAGAGAGTAAAAGAGAGTAAGAGAGCGAGAGAGAGAGAGAGAGATGACAAAGACGATGATCGATGAAGGCAATGTAACAGTAGCAATAATACTTACTATTACTATCTTTTTCGTCATTGCTACTGAGTTGTTATTGCTACTGATGCTGCTATTCTTGTTATGGCTATTATCCTTACTATTAATATCATCATTATCACTAGTAGTAGTAGCAGCAGTAGTAGTAGTTTTAGCATTATTGTTATTATTCCCATCACCACTAGCATTAATATCGTCCTCAGCTTCATCACTACAAAAAAAATCAAATGATAATAAAGCTTTTAATGTTTCATCAAAAGTTTAAATACATGTAATAACCATTGTCTTCAACATCAAAAAACAGTATTGTTCGTATTAAATGTTTTTCACAAGGTATAAGGAGAGAAAAGTCGAGATATGGAGAGGAAGTGACAAGTCGGAGAAAAAAGGATGGAGAGACAGGAGGAAGATAGAGGAAAAGAGAAAAACAAACCGAAAAGAGTGTCGACAGAGGAGGATTTTTAAAGATTTTTTTTAAAGATTCAGTTCCAGTTCCATTTGTTACAACGGATAGTCTTTGCTGTGACATCACGTCTGTTTTATTTTGCTTCTAAATCTCCCCCTGTGTGAATGGAATGGCCGGGGTAGCGCGCAGGATGGAACGCAGGTCAGCAAGATTGCAAGCCCAGCACGTTACCACTGCACTACACAACACACAGGAGAGACAGACAGGGAAGGAAAAATAAAGGATGGGGAGAGAGAAAGAGAGAAAGAGAAAGGGGGGGTGGGGGAAGAGAACGAGAGAGAGAGAGAGAAGGAGAAACACATAAAGAGACATAAATAGACGGAATGAATAATGGACAAAAGAAAAATATGTACAAAAGCAAAGCCTAAAAAAGACATACAGGCAAAAGACAAAAACAAACCACTACAAACAACCCGACGGGCAAGAGACATAGATAAGCAGACACATCCAGAGACAGACATGAGATGGACAACGCCAAAAAAATAAAGAACAAAGGAGACAACACATAAAGAGGACAGACAAAAGACAAGACTTACCTAAAGCTGAAATATTCTCTGTGGGATTACGACCATAACCTCAAAATGAAGATACGGACCTAAAGCAATTATTGAAATTAAATCAACATCGGGAACACTCCAGAATTATTGATAGATATTGCATAACACAACCAATGATGTATCGATAATGGTTCTTGTCGGAATAAATCATGCTTTGAGTGATTTACATTTGATTGTTTAAGCTATTGATATCTGGGGAAGAGCATATCAATATTTTCAATTGGTATTCAACTGATTACTGTCAGTGGTTTTGATTCTATTATCATCATTTTCATTCACCTTCTTCCTTCGTTTATGGATACCCTCCATTGTCTATTTTTCATCAGTCATATAGATCTTTAAAAATAACAATAATCTAAAAAGCAATCAGGCTATAAACCATAATGAAAACAAATCATATCCCCAAAAAGGCTTTCCACCAGCCACACCACACAGACAGGTAATGAAAAACCGCAATGCCGTAAAAAAGAAAGAGAAAAAAATATCCCTTCGTTGTACAACATTTTATTTATTCTTACAACGCATATTTCATCCGAATATCTGGATTTCATTTCGGCGCTGTATGAATAGCCATCGCTGGGTCGATCAAAGGTAATTTTCCCTGTGTGTAAACAAGCGGTTGGCGACGGACAACAAAGGACGAAAAGAGAGGGTTTGAATGTCCATTTTTAAGTGACGTCTGTAGTCATTGTAGAAGTCTTCTTTCGCTTTAGGAATATTGATCTTTTTTTTCTTTTTTGTCTCCTTTCTTCCTTTTTTGAGGTTGGAAAATATGTCGTGCGTGTATATTTGTTTCTGTGTTTGTTTTTTTCGATGATTTTTCTCTCTCTCTTTTTCCTTTGTTTTTGTGTGGGTTTGGGGTTGGCTGTCATGGGTATCTGAGAGAGAGTTAGGATTTCTGTTATTTGGTTTCGTCTCTTTCTTTATATCTATTTCTCTTCTTGCTTATTTATGTGTGCGCGCGCGCGCGTGTGTGTGTACATATGTATTTAAATGTATGTGTGTGTGTGTGCATAATAAAAATTAGTACCCTATCCCTTCCCTGGAATGCATTAGATATAAGACCTGCCACTGACCCAAACGCCATGACTCGGACACTGACATTCAACCCAGATAAGAGATGACCGATGTTTCGTTAACATAGAACGCCTGAGAGTGGCAGAGAGACCTCGACATGCGCTAAAGATATTTTCTGAGCATATTGCAGGTCTTGTTCTCGTAGATAAATATAGGTTCAAAGATATATACACAAGCACGTGACAAATCCGATATACATGCCCATATGCAAATACATATGAATTTAAACACACATGAATATGAATAAACATACACATATACATACAGGTACACACATGCACAAAGAATCACACACACACACACACACTCACGCGCGCGCGCATTCACACACAAACACACACGCACACACACAAAAGACAGATAGATAGAGAAATGATTATACTTATTCGCTTTCTTTTCCCCTTCCTCACACATCCCTTCCACGTACCTCTCTCACTCCCTTCTTCGCTCTATTCCCTTCATTTATCCCTCTCCGCCCATCCCCCTTTGGAAACTTACCCATCTGCCGTAGGACGTAAATGTTAAGGGTTAATCCCAAGTATTAACAGCTGTTTCGTTAAGTGTATAATACCGTTGATATAAAGATAATGATTTTAAAAACTGGACTTTCTCTAATTAGCCTCTTTGTCTGATCTCTCTCTCTCTCTCTCTCTCTCTCTCTCTCTCTCTCTCTCTCTCTCTCTTCTCTCTCTCTCTCTCTCTCTCTCTCTCTCTCTCTCCTCTCTCTCTCTCTCTCTCTCTCTCCTCTCTCTCTCTCTCCTCTCTCTCCTCTCTCTCTCTCTCTCTTCCTCTCTCTCTCTCTCTCTCTCTCTTCTCTTCTCTCTCTCTCTCTCTCTCTCTCTCTCTCTCTCTCTCTCTCTCTCTCTCTCTCTCTCTCTCTCTCTCTCTCTCTCTCTCTCTCTCTCTCTCTCTCTCTCTCTCTCTCTCTCTCTCTCTCTCTCTCTCTCTCTCTC
>NW_020869761.1:191339-214596 GCF_003789085.1 Penaeus vannamei | reverse complement strand
ATGTACCACTGTACCCTACTGCATTAATAAATGTATTAACATGATGTTTTACCCTGGCCAGCCCACAACATATTTATCTTTCCCGTCTCCCCTGCCTCAACACGGGGACAAGACTGACTAATGAATCTTCGGTTTTTATTTTGTTTTTGTCTGTTTTACTTTGGAAAAGAGTGACGGGTTTTTGTGGAATGAGGGAGGAGAGGGTATTGAAGAGTAAGGAAAGGGAGTTGGGGTGGGAGACAGGAGGTAAGGGAGGAGAGAGGATTGGGGAGAAGGTCTAGACGAGGAGAAGAGAGGGCGACAGGGAGAAGGGAAAGGAAATGAATTGGTATTGAAAGAAAGGAAAGGGAAAAGTTGGGATGGGAGATAGGAGGGAAGGGAGGAGAGAGAAGAGGGGAAACAGAGTGTGGTGAAAGGGAGAGGAGATGATAAGGCATGTGGAGAAGACGGATGAGGAAGAGGAATAAAAAAAGAAAGGAGAGAGAAGATATAGAGAGACGAGACGAGGAGAGTAAACGAGGAAATGCAAGAGAAGAGAACCGAGAAAAAAAACGAAAGAAGAGATGAAGAGGAAATATGTCTGAGATCAAAGGGGAGGAAATAGAAAGAGGAAATGAGAAAAGAGAGAGAGAGAGAGAGGAACAAGAAAGAGGAGGAGTAAAAGAGTAAGCGATATGGGCGTGGGAAGGGGGGGGGGTTCTCTCTTCATGCATGTGAATGAATAATTCATGATCAAGAGACTGTGTCCCGGGAAGCCACACTTTTCTATAATTCACACACCCAATCCTCTCTTTTGAAAGTGTGGCGGGAGAGTAAAGGGGAAAATGATAATGACATTGGCTCTTCGCAGGGAAAAAAGTACCTGGTGCGAGAAGAGAGAAGGTCGATCATAAAGGGGGAAGAGGAGAAGGAGAGAGAGGAAGAGAGAGAAGAGAGTAATGAACGAGAGATGGACAAGAAAGAGTCTTGGCCAACAATCTCAACATCAAAGGGATTTCTTGATGTACGTGCATAGCAGAGACGTGCAAAATACAGGAGAGGGAGAGAGAGTAAAAAAGAAAGAAAGAGAAAGAGAGAGAGAGAGGGAGGAAGGGCAGGGTATGCGCGCGCGTGTGTGTGCGTATGTATGCGTGCTTATGTGTGTGTTTGCGTATGAGTGTTTATCCGTTGGCGAACACTTTTCAAAAAGGCAGTCAGTTAATCTCAAAATGAGGGCCTTCTCCAACCGTCAACTTAAGCTCTCTCGTTGAAAACATGACGTAATGTGACATCCGCTTATTATGCAACAACGAAAAAAATCGTTTAACAAAGAATTTCTCACAAAAAGCACGATAACGCGAGAACTAAAGATTTGACAACAGCTAAGATTTGATAACACATACATTTCAAACGAAAAGGAACAATAGAAGGATGCCAATGATGGTTACAGAAATTATAGAAAAAAAATATATAACCCCCCCCCCCCCACCATTCTCTCATCCCTATACCTTTCTGTGGATAACTTATATGCACAAAAAAATCCATTAAGTTGATTGGCTCACAGATCAGAGGCAATGATCTGATGGAACCAGCTGATTTCTCTGAAGGGATGGATTTTGAGGGAGAAGAAGTATATCACTGGTAAGTGTCGGTTGAAAAAGGTGGAGAGAACGGGAAGAAACGGGGGAGGGGGGAGGGAGAGATGAAGGGAGAATGAGAGAGAAAGAAGGGGTAGAAAAAAGAGTGAGAGAGAAAGAAACAGATAGAGAGATTGGGGAAACAATAGAAAGAGAGAGAAAGAAAGAAAGGTGTACTTCAGTTAAACAAAAGAAGAAAGAGAGAGAGAGATAAAGAGAAAAGAAAGAGATACAGGAGAGAAGCAGAAGAATAAAAAAGAGGATGAATCTTAAAGAATTGCAAGTCGAAAAAAACGAAAGAGAAAGAGACACAGAGACAGATGGAGACGATAGAAATTTACAAAATATATTTGAGTGATACTTCTTGTAGTTGTTTTCAGTATCCCCCTACCTTCAAGTAATATAATTAGGCCTGCCCCCTCTCCTTCCCAACATTCAATCATTTTTCACGTTATTTTAGTCATAAAGAGAGCAAAACCATGCTATTAGTCAAAGTACCTCTTGCGGTATTATAGTGCTAACAGCTACTTTTCCATAACTTGATGGCTTTTGTGGGTTTACGATATCCATATGAGGGCGTTTGCCTTGGAGGGTAAGCCTCATTGATCGCAATAGGACTACAGTTTATGTGATTTTTTTTCTTCTTCTTCTTCTGTCTGAAGTCTGACTCTTTTGTTGTTTGTTTGTTTGTTTTCGATTTTTCACTCTTTCTTTTTCGCTTATATGTCTGCCAATTGATTTCCTTCGCTTATCTTTCGTTTTTATTTCCCTCTCTCTCTCTCTCTCTCTCTCTCTCTCTCTCTCTCTCTCTCTCTCTCTCTCTCTCTCTCTCTCTCTCTCTCTCTCTCTCTCTCTCTCTCTCTCTCTTCTCTCTCTTTTCTTATGTTTTTTTTTTTTTGTAGAAGATAGGGTTTTAAATACAGACTCTAAGTAGGTGAACATTTGTTAAAGTCAAGTTATTTGTAGGTGTACTCCTAAGGTTATCATTATAATTATTACTAATATCATTGTTGTTATCATTTTAGTATTTTTATTGTTATTATTATCACTATGATTATCCCCATCATCATTATCGTCACCTTCATCTTCATCGTCATCTTCTTCATCACCATCGTCATCGTCATCTTCATCATCACCATCTTTATCATCATCACCTTATCGTTCCTCTCCTTCACCAATCCCCTTCCTTTCCCCCTTCCCCTCCCCTTTCCATTCCTTATTCCTCTTCTTTTTCTTCTCCTCATACCTTCCCCATTCCACTCCCCTTTCCCTTCCTTCCCTTCCCCTCCCCTCCATAATCCTCTCCTTCCTTGTTCCTGTCCTCCTTTCTCCCTCTTCCATTCCCTCCCCATTCCTCTCCCCTCCCCTCCCCATTCCTTATTCCTCTTCCCATTCCTTATTCCTGTCCTCCTTTCTCCTCTTCCCATTCCCTCCCCATTCCTCTCACCTCCCTTTCCCTCCACATTCCTCTCCCCATTCCTTATTCCTGTCCTCCCTTCTCCTCTTCCCATTCCCTCCCATTTCCCCTCCCTTCCCCATTCCTTATTCCTGTCCTCCCTTTCTCCTTTTCCCATTCCCTCCCCATTCCTTCTCACCTCCCTTTCCCTCCACATTCCTCTCCCATTCCTTATTCCTGTCCTCCCTTCTCTCTTCCCATTCCCTCCCCATTCCTCTCCCCTCCCCTCCCATTCCTTATTCCTGTCCTCCCTTCTCCTTTTCCCATTCCCTCCCCATTCCTCTCACCTCCTTTCCCTCCACATTCCTCTCCCCATTCCTTATTCCTGTCCTCCTTTCTCCTCTTCCCATTCCCTCCCCCATTCCCTGTCCTCCCTTCTCCTCTTCCCATTTCCCCTCCCCATTCCTCTCATTCCCTCCCACATTCCTCTCCCATTCCTTATTCCTGTCCTCCCTTCTCCTCTTTCCCATTCCCTCCCCATTTCTCTTCCCTCCCCCTCCATTCCTTATTTCTGTCCTCCCTTCTCCTCTTCCCATTCCCTCCCCATTCCTCTCACCTCCCTTTCCCTCCACATTCCTCTCCCCATTCCTTATTCCTGTCCTCCCTTCTCCTCTTCCCATTCCCTCCCCATTCCTCTCCCCTCCCCTCCCCATTCCTTATTCCTGTCCTCCCTTCTCCTTTTCCCATTCCCTCCCCATTCCTCTCACCTCCCTTTCCCTCCACATTCCTCTCCCCATTCCTTATTCCTGTCCTCCTTTCTCCTCTTCCCATTCCCTCCCCATTCCTTATTCCTGTCCTCCCTTCTCCTCTTCCCATTCCCTCCCCATTCCTCTCCCCTCCCCTCCCCATTCCTTATTCCTCTTCCCATTCCTTATTCCTGTCCTCCTTTCTCCTCTTCCCATTCCCTCCCCATTCCTCTCACCTCCCTTTCCCTCCACATTCCTCTCCCCATTCCTTATTCCTGTCCCTGTCCCTTCTCCTCTTCATTTCCCATCCCCTCCCCTCCCCATTCCTTATTCCTGTCCTCCCTTCTCCTCTTCCCATTCCCTCCCCATTCCTCTCCCCTCCCCTCCCCATTCCTTATTCCTCTCCCCCTGTGGTCAATTCAACCTGGCACTATGGCGCTCTCACACACGATATATACTACTTGAGTTCACAAAGGACGAACACTGCCTCCCGCTACGAAACGTTTTTTTGCTCTCTCTCTCTCTCTCTCTCTCTCTCTCTCTCTCTCTCTCTCTCTCTCTCTCTCTCTCTCTCTCTCTCTCTCTCTCTCTCTCTCTCTCTCGCTCTCTCTCTCTCTCTCTCTCTCTCTCTCTCTCTCTCTCTCTCTCTCTCTCTCTCTCTCTCTCTCTCTCTCTCTCTCTCTCTCTCTCTCTCTCTCTCTCTCTCTCTCCTTTCCATAGCAAATGTTCCTTGGTGAGGTTTCCACACGTTTGTCCTTTGAGAGGTGTTAAACGTTCTCTCCTTCATTCTTTCTTTTCTTTTTTCTCTTATTTTCTTTATTTCTTTTCTTTCCGTTCTACATTTCTTTCCTTTCTTTCTTTCTTTTATAAACGTTTTAGTTGGCGGAAATATCTTACGAGAAAGGATGACGGGCGTGGTGTCACAGAATATGAGTAATGGTGATGGAATTGTGACAGAAATTATGATAACAGTACAAGCTGAACTTCCCAGATCTGAGATTGCACTGCTTGTCCAACGACCGTGATGCAATATCTGGACAATTTACTGTACTTTGTACTTTTTTATCTTGCTGCGTGCGTCTGTAGATCTTTTTTTGTTTGCTTGTTTGTTTGTGATAACATTATCCTTAATATTACGTATTACGTAGGATATTTTCACGATGTAATTCTGTAGAGCGGAAATTTATGTACATTTAGGCAACGGTGAAATATACATATTAAATATGCTATTCCCGGATTGGCAATGTTCGACCTGTACTCATTGTAGCAATGCTAATTATTACCAACGTTATGGCCATTATCTTTATCACTAACGCTATTGTCTTATTCTCATTGCAATGCTGCTGTCGTTGTTTTCTTTTTTTCTTTTTTTGTCTCTTTCAATAACAATCACACTTACGATGCACATGGCAAGCAGATAATGCAACATTTGTAAGAGTTTCCAATTCTATTTCTATTTGACTGAAAATCATCAAATGCATGTGTGTGTGAAAGAGAGGAGATGAAGAGAGAGAGAGAGAGAGAGACAGACAGAGAAACAGACAGAAATGTGGAGGAGTGTGTGTATTTTTAAATCGGTTATCACGCGACACAGGATGGCGCAAAAACCGGCAAAATGCAGAACCTAATGGAGTGCTGTATTGAGTGTAGAGTTGATTTGATAAACCGTTCTCGGCCAAAAAAGTCCTTTTTTTATTTTTACCGTATGCGCGCGCGCGTGTGTGTGTGCGTGTGTATGTGCATGCGTGTGTATTTCGACTCCCTCGAGAATTGGACATTAAATGAAGTTATCCTCAATCCTTTGGCCATCCGTAACAGACACCTTAACAGGACACTGAAAAAGCGTTCTTATAACATATCCCTCCCACCTTCCTCCACCCGCACACAGAGACATATTCCGATATAGAAAAAAATGAAGCAGACAATAAAGTCACTGACGAACGATATTCAGATATCAGTCAATAAATAAATCAAGATATTTGAAAAGACAAACAAACAGACAAATAACCAAACATATGAAGAATTCGATAAAATGATAAGCAAATAAACCAAAATAATTGCATATATAAATCCAATCAAATAAATCAATACCAAATAAGAAAAAAGAATCATTAGAAGAAAACGTTAAGATTGACAACCATCTAAATCAACAAGTAAATAAATCAATACAAAAAACAACACCAGGCAACCGTCCCCACCGCAAACACCTCGCACTCAATCCGTCAAGCTGTCAAGTGCGAGCGTTATGTATCGATTCTCAAATTCTCTCTCCACGCTTATCTTAGGAGTTGTAGCTGTTGTAGTTATTGCTGTTGTTGTGGTTGTAGTAGTTGTAGTAGAAGTAGTAGTTGTGGTATGAGTAGTAGTACTAGTCGTGGCGATGGTAGTAGCAGTATAATTGGTAGTCATATTGGTAGTTGTAGCAGTAGTTGTGGTAACAGTACTAATATTGGTTTTATTATCACTGTTATAATTATCATTATCATTGTTATTACTATGGCCATGATCATCACAATTGTTATCGTTATTGTTATCTTTATAATTATACTCTTTAATCCTTTCATCGCCCCTACTAGTACATGTATTTCTGCCATTACCAAAATCAATAGCACCTTTATCTTCCTCACTGTTACCATATTCGTCACAATCACCGTTATTACACATCTCTTAGACTTCTCTTTCTTGCGGTCAACGAGAGAGAGAGAAGAAAGAGAGAGAGAGAGAGAGAGAGAGAGAGAGAGAGAGAGAGAGAGAAGAGAGAGAGAGAGAGAGAGAGAGAGAGAGAGAGAGAGAGAGAGAGAGAGAGGAGAGAGAAGAAGAAGAGAGAGAGAGAGAGAGAGAGAGAGAGAGAGATACCCAGACAGACGACCAGCAGACAGACAGACAGATGACTTAAAAGATAGTTGGAGTATTCAATAGAAATTTCCTTCTATCAGAAATCCAAACACCCTTTTTGAGTTTGAAATTTTCGGAAAGTTGTTCCATATTTGCTTTCTGTTCCAGTAAAAAAACAGAATTACATGCGAGTAAAATGTCGTAGTGAAGATCTGAACATTACAGATCCTCATATCGTTAACAAATTAAGTAAATTCGTAAGTAAAATGACAGAAAAAGAAAAGAACAAAGGTAAACCACTTAGTTATTTTTAGTTACAAATAGAAGGTCTTTTCTTAGACTGGTTATTCGTGCTTTACTTTGTCGGTCGGTCTGAATATCTGTCTATTTCACTCATTCTCTTTCTATCTCTCTTTCTCTCTCTCTCTCTCTCTCTCTCTCTCTCTCTATCTATCTATCTATCTCTATCTATCTATCTATCTATCTATCTATCTATCTATGAATATGTATATATATATATATATATATATATATTATATATATATATATATATATATATATATATATATATATATATATATATATATATATATATATATCCTCTCTCTCTCTTCTCTCTCTCTCTCTCTCTCTCTCTCTCTCTCTCTCTCTCTCTCTCTCTCTCTCTCTCTCTCTCTCTCTCTCTCTCTCTCTCTCTCTCTCTCTCTCTCTCTCTATATATATATATATATATATATATATATATATATATATATATATATATATATATATATATATATATATTATATATATATATATATATATATAATATATATATATGTATATATATGCATGTATGTATGTATGTTTACCCATCTCTCTCTCTTTCTCTCTGTCTCTCTCTCTCTCTACCTCTGTTAAACATATTCACCGTTTTGTAAAATGATTTACAATACAGACTTGCAATGTAACTTCGCAAGAACAAATATCCTACACCATCATTATTCATTACAAAACGTACATCCTAAATAAATCATACGTACTCTGATGCACTCTAAGGCAATGAATGCATTCGTATGATATATCAGGGCACAGGAGACACACACATCCCGTCTGAAATGCAGCTTAATAAATATTAGACATTTATGCACAGGGAATGGATGGGCAAAATACAACAGAGCTCGGTAAATGGTTTTGTGATCTCTTAGTCTGGGGCTTTGTTGCTTGCACACTCTGCTTCATCGCGCTGCATTATGCTCTGCTTTGGTGCAATCAGAATTAACATTAGAGTGTGCAGTAGCTGAGTAAATGCAATATGTGTGGATTGATGGGAAGAATGTTGTATATGTGCGCGTGTATGTATTTGGTACTTATGTGTGTGTGTTTGCGTGTGTGTGTGTGTGTGTGTGTGTGTGTGTTTGTGTGTATGTGTGCGTGTGTGTATGCGCATATGCACACAAAACTACATATCACTATAGCTCCACAGCAAGCACAACTTCAGAGAGAAACCAAACACATTTTGCACCAACTCGCGTGCAGGGGGAACTGAACAAGAAAACGTAAAACTGTGAATTATTGCAAGATAATTCTGATTATAGTCTCTATTTTTGGGCAACGTCAGGTCATTCTCAGAAACAATAAAGGAAGAAAAATGAGAATTATGTTTGCCAGCATGCATGCACAGTCTTAATAATTTCTTGAAGACGAAGATGACATCCGCGCAGATCACAGAGCCAAGTTCAAGGAAGTCCCTATTTCAGTACAGCAGTATGGGAGGGAGCGCTGTGCCCTGGGGAGAGGGATGGCATCTTCGTGGATTTCTTCTGCTAGCAATGATTGTTCTATTATTATTATTATTATTATTATTATTATTATTATCATCATCATCATCATTGTTATTTTCATTATAATTGTCATTGTCATTATTGCTACTGATATTATTATTATAATTATTATTACTATTATTATTACCATTATCATTGTCATCGTCATCATCATCATCATCATTTACATTATCATCATTTTCTTATCATCATTATTTATATTATTATCATTAGTGTTGTTTTCATCAATACCATTATTATCGTAATTGTTATTACTATCAGCATTAGAAGCAGTACTTCTATTATCATTTTAATCATCATCAGTATTTCTGTTAGTATCATCATCATTATCATCATAACTGTTTTCGTTATTATCATCATTATCGTCATATAATCTTCAACCATTATATCGCCAAACGAGTAGTTATAATTCTGTCACTACCATTCTCAATGCCACCATGAGCTTCCTTGCCATTACCATTATTATTATTTTCACCGTTATCATGATTTCCATCACCATTGTTATCACTTCTAATTCTTTACATGTCATATTCATTTTTCTTTTTAATACCCCACAACTTCAACATTCTAAAATACATTCATTGTCTGTATAAATAAAACATTAGTGTAGAAAATTTAAAATAAGAAATATAGCCCACAGTTGAGGCATGTATTAAGCGAATAAATAAATCCCAAACATATTTTTTTATTATCATTATTATTTGCACACCAGATAGAAAATGTGATCTGAAAGCCATTAGGGGGGACTTGTGCATTATAGAAATTCATGTTTTTGCATTTACTGATATGAAATATAAATTAGGCTGAATAACGTATGATTCTTCTTTTTTCATATTCCTGCATGAAATTTTGAAGAAGAAAAAAGGTAAACGACGAATTTATTTATCCTGTTTTCTTCTCTCTCTCTTTCGTTCTCTTGTGGTTTGCAAAGAACACGGAAGAGAGAAGGAGAGAGAAAGAGAAAGAAAGAAAAAAGAAGGGAAAGAGAGACAGAGAGGAAGAAAAAAGAAAGAAAGAAAAGGAGAAGGAAAGAAAATAAAGAAACACATCAATAACTCTGCGACCTGAGCTGACACGACACCGACCCTGCGCAAAGAAACGGTCAGGTCATTGAGGTTATTTTAGGTTATTTTAGGTTAAGTTAGGTTGTTAGACAACCCACGAAGATATTGGTGTAATAGTCATAACAGATATACCTAGAAATCATCATCATCATCATCACCAAAATTGATTATGATAGTAATAATGATAACAAAATAATAATGATAATAATAATAAAAATAATCAAAGCAGCAGCAGTAGTAGTAATAGCAGTAATAGTAATAGTAGTAGTGGTAGTAGTAGCAATATTAGTAATACATATATCAGTGACGCAAACGAAAATCAGGATAACAGCAATAATAACACAAAGGGCAAAGCAAACGACAAGAAACGCTTGTAGAAAGGGGCACGAGTGACGTTGAAAATTATACAAATAAAAAAAATGAGAGGCGCTTGTACAAAAAACAAAATAAAAAAGAAACGTGAGAAAAGCTATAAAAAAAAAGCAGAGAAAACCAACACGAGAGACGCTTAAAAAAATAGCACGAGAGACGCTTGTACAAGAAAAAAGAAAAAAATAACTCAAGACGCTTGTACACGCACAGAAACATTACTGACGCTTCAAAAAAGAGAGAAAGAGACGCTTGTACACCGAAAAAGAGCTGCTCGGTCAGACGGAGACCCATCGCTGGCTTCCGTGACTGGCGTCGATATTGGCCTGTGATCCCTCCGGCCGGCTGATGGCATGCGAGCCCTGATCACCCGCAGAAATAACATGAGAGGGACACGGGCTGGAAGGGGGGGGGGAGAAAGAGTGGGGGGAAGGGGAGGAGGGATGAGGGAAGAAAGAGGGGGGGGGGGAGGGAGAGAGGGTTAGTGGGGGAGAGAGATGGGAGGGGAAGAAAGGGAAAGGGGAGGGGAGGGAGAGAGGGGTGATGGGGAAGAAATAGTGGAGGGGAAGGGAGGGAGAGATGGTTAATGGGAGAGAGAGAGGGGAGGAGGATGGAGAGGGAGAGAGGGTTAATGGGGAGAGAGAGGGGAGGGGAAGGGAGAGAGGGGTGATGAGGGAAAGGGGAGGGAGGGAGAGGGATAGGGAGAAAAGAATGTGGGGCTGGTGATAAGGAGAAGGATAATGAGGGAGGGAGGAAAAGAGGCGGATTCGGCGTTGGGGAGAGGAGGGCGATGAGAGAGGGGGGTTGCTAGGCCGGGGGGAGGAAGGTGGCAATGGTTACCGGGAGGGAGGGGTGTGGGGTTTGCGCTGCGAGGGAGAGGGTGGTGGTGGAGAGAGGAAAATAATGTATTGCAAAAAGACGGAAAAAATAGTTACATTTGTTTGTGTGTTTGTTTTTAGATAATATGGAATGGAAGTAAATCATATTTCTCAAAAAGTATATACACATATAAACACACACACACACACACACACCACACACACACACACAATATATATATATATATATATATATATATATATATATATATATATATATATATATATATATATATACATATATACATATATATATATATATATATATATATATATATATATATATATATATTATATATATATATATATACGTATATACGTGTGTGTATGCGTGTGAATGACTGACTGGCAGTGGCGCGTGTATTAAGAGTGGCACTTTCTTGGCGTCTCGCGGCGACGGCCTTTGCGAGTAGAGTTATTCTCGGCTCCGCGAGCGAGGCGGAGCGTTTGTGTAATAACAACAAAGTAACGTACTCCTGATGTGTTTTGTTGGAGTGAAGGAGAGCTTCTGTGTTATTTCTTTCCTTTGAATAACTGGCTTGACACATGGTTCACTTAAACGCATATATACACATGTAAACTAACACATGACAAATGCTTACATCCATTTTCCACACTAGTACACATTCTCACATACGCACTGAAACGGTTGTCTCTAAACTAACCAAATCTAATGAGCCTTAAATGCATTCACCATATACAATTACTTGGCGTTTATAACCTAGACCAAAAACAAGACTTAACAAAAAGACCAAACCTCATTATGCCTAACTCTCCTTACATAGACAAAATACGAGACCTAATCGATCTAACTAGACATACAATTGGCTAAAATTAACTAGACAACAAAAACATTACCAGACTGAACTAACACCGCTTAACATCTTGTAACCTAAACACAAAAAAAAGTTCGAACTGATTAGACCTAACTATCTCCCATAAAACCTTCACAGACCCTAACTAAACAAAAAAAGAAAAGAGTAAACCTCCTATTAACGCACACCCCTTTCCTCCTCCAGGTGGCTCTATGGAGCAGAAGGAACACAAGACGCTGAACTGCCTCATGGCCAAGCAGCTGTGCGACGAGGACTCCAACTGCTCCGCCATCCTGAAGGTCATTCCGACTCTCTGCGGTCCTGAGCTCGGTGAGTGAGGCTGCTTAGGCTCTTGGTTTTGGATGAGGAGATGAACAAAGTGGGTTTCACTTTGAAAAAAAAAATGTCTGCTTTTGTTAATTGATTAATTGACTAATTGTTGTAGGTATGGTTTGGGGAAAATGGGAGAACACATACACATATATGTTTTTGGTTTAATTATTGCAGCGTTTTTCAAGCCAGTGCGTTTCAATATCTTATTATCAACATTTTATTATCATTCCCGAATGTCTTTTTGAAATCGAGAAATTATAGCTTATGATCTTCAGGGCATCATTAAATCTTCACAAACATATATCATTTAGTAACCGTACAAGTTTATAAAATATATAATACCCATTGACTTGAAATGACATTCACTGGTTTCAAAATAAACCTCAAATTTCTATTAAAAGGAAAAAATAATAATTTTAAGTAGCTATGTGAAAAAAATCAGCACATAGATTTCCGTCAAAAAACGAAATCCAAAACAGGATGATTTTGGTGGAGGCCTTCTGCATGGGTTAATGGGGGGGGGGGGGGATAGATTAGTCTATACAAACTAAATCATGTGTTTGTATGAGTGTGTGTGTGTTGCGTGTTGTGTTGTGTGTATTTATGATTGCACATTTCTGGAGATTCTCATATGAGTTGCAACACCCACAAAGAAAGATCTTATTATATATCGCCCGCATTAAGCGATGAATTCTATTCACCAATATTCGAGAAAAAAAAAAATATATCCTTCATTTAGATACGCTTAAAACTGAGTTATATTTTGCATGCACATATGTTTATGTACATATTCACCCCCCCCCAAAAAAAAAAAAAAATGTAGTATTGTGTGCATTCAAAAACCTTTTGAGCTATTTTTAAATGGTAAATGAAAATTATTCCTGGAAAAACACAACAGAAATTTGCCAAAATTGTTAATTAGTTTTCCATGAATTTTAATTTTGTGTACATCTGATGTTTATGCATTAAAATATTTATATAATGCCTTATCTAGTGCCTATTTTTGCACAAATATTTGACAATTAGTTTTCGCGAAATATAATGATAATGATTACGTATAAATAGTAATAATAATTATAAAAATAAATAATAATAATAATAATAATATAATAATAATAATAATAATATAATAAATAATAATAATAATTAATAATAATAATAATATAATAAATAAATAATAATAAATAATAAAATAATATAATGATAATAATTAAAAAATAATAATGATAACAATAAGGATGATATTAAATTCGGCATCTTGAACGGGATCACCTTTCGGATGAGTTGAGGGGGATGAAATCAATTTATTTTTTATATGTATGGTGTCTATATATATATATATATATATATATATATATATATATATATATATATATTATATATATATCATTGCATGAACACACACACACACCACCACACACAACACACACACCACACACACACACACACACACACAACAACACACACACAACAAACAAACACAGAAACACACACATACACTCATGTACAGTACACATTTCCTTTTTGGAGGGTTTAAAAAATCTTTACATAT
This sequence comes from Penaeus vannamei, assembly GCF_003789085.1. Lineage (NCBI taxonomy): Eukaryota > Metazoa > Arthropoda > Malacostraca > Decapoda > Penaeidae > Penaeus > Penaeus vannamei. Next base: position 201,169 of record NW_020869761.1, on the reverse strand, counting down.
TTCCATCGATGATAATACTAAATCATTTTCTTTGAGGGAACAGGAGCTGCAAGAGATTTCATTTCTAGGAAGATTCTCTGCGAGTGAAATCAATGTTATTCTTTACTTTTATGATGTAACTGATTGGTCTTAGATTATGGAAATACAGAGGGAACAGGAGGAAAGAGTGCAATTGAAATATCAAAATAAAAATAAAGTGAATATAATAAAAGCTTATAAAATATGAGGGGAATTATCAGAAAAGTTTAATAAGATGAGGAATAACTGAAAATAAGATAATGAGGATGATATGAAAATGAATATGAATGAAGCTACCAATACAGAAATGACACGAAGATAAAATAATAATAAAAACAATAGGTATATATGCACTTGGATTGAAAATACCAGTACGGAAATGGAATAGAGATACAACGAAATAGAGATAATAGGAAACAAAGCAACAAGAAATAGATAATACATAGTACATAAACAAAATGAGATAAACAGGAAGCAAAGCAATATGGAATAGATAAGACAAAGTACAAAAGACGATTTGTTATGAAATGGAAGCATTTCTAAAAAATATAATATAATCATATATTACAATTTTGATACAGGCTTTGAAAGGATGAAATTTAGTATCTATTTATGGTGATATATTTCTGATCCATTTTCCTTTTTTCAGATATTTTCAACGACATAAAGGAATCAGACAAGATATCATAGTGGAAAATTTATAAATATTTTTTCTCGAGCTAAAATATAGCACAGTGCTATGTCTGCCTCTCTCTCTCTCTCTCCTCTCTCTCCTCTCCTCTCTCTCTTGCTCTCTCTCTCTCTCTCTCTCTCTCTCTCTCTCTCTCTCTCTCTCTCTCTCTCTCTCTCTCTTCTCTCTCCTCTCTCTCTTCTCTCTCTCTCCCCCTCTCTCTCCTCTCTCTCTCTCTCTCCTCTTCTTCTCTCTGCTTCTCTCGGCTCTCTCTCTCTCTTCTTCTCTCTCTCTCTCTCTCTCTTTCTCTTCTCTGTCTCTTCCTTCTTCTCTCTCTCAACTCTCTCTCTCTCTCTCTCTCTTCTCTCTCTCTCTCTCTCTCTCTCTCTCCTCTCTCTCTCCTCTCTCTCCTTCTCTCATTCTCTCTTCTCACTCTCTCTCACATCTCGCTCTCTTCTCTCTCTCTCTCTCTCTTGCTCTCTCTCTCTCTCTCTTCTCTCATCTCTCTCTTCTCTCTCTCTCTTCTCTTTCTCTCATCTCGTCTCTCTCTCTCTCTCTCTCTCTCTCCTCTCTCTCTCTCTCCTCTCTCTCTCTCTCGTCTTCTCTCTCTCTCTCTCTCTCTCTCTCTCATTCGCATTCTATTTCTCTCTCATCTCTCTCTCTCTCTCTCTCTCCTCTCTCTCTCTCGCTCCTTCTCTCTCTCTCTCTCTCTCTCTCACTCTCTCTCTCCTCTCTCTCGCTCTCATCTTTCTCTCTTTCTCTCTCTCCTTCTATTCTATCTATCTCTATCTATCTCTCTCTCTCGCTTCTCTCTCATCTCTCTCTCTCTCTCTCTCTCTCTCTCTCTCTCTCTCTCTCTGCTCTCTCTCTCTCTCTCTCTCTCTCTCTCTCTCTCTCTCTTCGTTCTCTTCCGTTTATTCCTCCCTTCCTCCCATCTCTCCCTTCCCCCTCCTCCTCTCCCCTTCCTCTTCCCCTTCTTTCTTCCTCCCTCTTGCCTCACTTCCTCCCTTTCCCTCCCTTCTCCCGGCTCGCACACCTCCTGCCCCCGCTACCTTCTCTCTCTTCCCACTCTGCACACCTTCTATCAGCGCCAATATCTATGTAAATGAGAAACACACGCGTATCTCTTGGATGATTCGGTTAGTCCAATGTGATTACAACGAGAGCTTGGTCTTCCCTTCCACCGTCTGGTTCTGCCGCGGATGTTGCTCGGATGAACCCGTTGCCACTTTCGCTTTTTCTAAGTTGTGACTTCTCTGTGGCTTTGTTATATTTTTATGCGTAGTGAAAGTGAGATGCTTCAGTTCTGGTCTGTGGTTTAATGTATCTCTCTCTGCTCTCTGCTGTGTATACACAAGATGTAAACACAAATACCAAAGGACAACAGAAACTACAGAAACTTTGCAGCAAGAGTAGCCATAGGAAATATAAAATAAATATAACCACACCACACAACATACTTCAAACACACTAAGGATGGCTAAATGTGGCACAGAAATACAACTATGACACATCTGCATTCTAATCCATAAGTGTATACAGGGGAATTTCCCACACTTGGCTATTACCTATACGGACAACACAGTAACACAACGGGTGTACCAAACAAGGCCAAAACAAGCCTCCTATTATCAAAGACAGATCAAATTACAGAAGCCGGGCAAGAAAATATGCTAATCCCGAGGACTGGTGACGGCAACCAATTACCCGAAATGTAAGAAATATTTCCAACCAAAAGACATTTAAAACAAAGGGAAGAATCTACTGAAAATACAATGGATCAGCGCATAAACGATCCAAGCCCAGCACGATATTTCAATCACATATTGGTACTGTATATGTTATGTGTAATTTTGTTCAACAACGCATTGTATTAATATCTATGTTCATATGCACCGCTATTGCATTGTCGTAAGACTTATATTTAAAGTTAATACCCATTGTAATTATGGAATAACAGTATATTGAATTTTGAATTTGGACTCTCACTCTATTCTCTTTCTCTCTCTCATCCCTATCTCTCTCTCATCTCTCTCTCATCTGCTCTCTCTCTCTCTCCTCTCTTTTTCTCTATCTCTCTCCTCCTCTCTCTCTCTCTGCTTTCGTCTTCTCTCTCTCTCGTCTCGTCTCAGTATGATATATATTTATATATATATAGTGTATATATATTATATATATATTATTATATATTGTATATATTTTATTATATATAATATACATATATATATAGTATATTATATATATATTTTTAATATATATATATATGATATATTATATATATATATATAACCATGGTATATTATATATAATGATATACTTATTATGGATTATTATATAATATATATATATGATATATATATATATATATACTTATATACTGATATATATATATATATTTATATATATATATATACATGTATTTATAATGTTATAATTATTATAATATATATTATTAATATATTCATATATAAATGATACAGTACATATATCATACCGACAAGAATGGACATACAAATATAAGGACTAGCACACACACACAAATCACACCCACATACCACCACAAACGCACACACCACAACACACACACAATGCACGAACTACACAACACAAACAATACACACACAGACAACACACCACACACACAACACACACACAAACACACACACACAGCACACACACACCACATTATATATATTATATATAATAAGTAATATAATATATATACTTATATATATATATATATATATATATATATCTGATATGTATCAGTAAGGGAAGAAGTGGCGAAACCTACAGGGATCAGATCAATGTAAAACATTTCTTAAGTAAGCTTACTATTTTTATATCTTTACTCTTGCGTCTTTCTCTTGATTAGAGTTATAGTGGTACGAAAATACTAAGAAGTATTATTCTCCTTCCCCTTTTCCTTCTTCCTCTTCTTCCTTTTTTTCTTCTTTTTTTTTCTTCTCCCCCGCCACTTCAAGAATGAAAATAGATCATAGAGTCATATCCTTTATCAATACATACAGATTTTATTAGTTTCCATTCAAAGATAAGCCGTTTTGTGAAAACTTTCTAAAGTCCTTATATAAGTTTAGATACATATATGCAGATGCAAAGCATTACAACACAGCCCATGCACAACGTACAAACACACCAGAGGAGGAGGACGAGGAGAGAGACGAATAAGAAAAGAGAGAAGGGGGGAAGGAGGAAGAGAAAAGGGAGAGACGGAGGCAGGGAGGGTGGGAGATAGGGAGACCTGTGAAGGATTGGAGAGAGAAGAGAGGAGAGAGATGGAGGGGAGAGGAGAAGGGGGGGGACCGGGGGGAACGAGAGGATTAAATGAATAAGAAAAAATTAAAAAAAAAGAAATAATAAGCAGCTGAATATTTCTTTATATCTTTGCTAATTGTGTCTGTATTGTGTGCAAAAATATATGTACGTAGTATTAGATAGACACACCAGAATTATAGATGGCAAACACGCAATGCACGTATTGCATGTCTATTATAGCTATCTAAGTTATTTTAATTATCGTATCTATTAACGATATATCTATATATCTATATTACATAATATTATATATATAATATATATATATATATATAGTATATATATATATTATATATTATATATATTTTAGTATATTATATTATCTGTGTGAATGTGTGTGATGTTGCATGTGACTGTTGTGTGTCGCTGTGGAACAATTCTGTGGTTGTATGGTGTGTGGTAGTTGCTGGACGTAGTGTGTGCTGCATGTCTGTATAATATATAATATATATTATATTATTATTTATATATATATTATATAATATATATATTATCACACACACCACAACCACACACACCACGACACACACACACTCACGACACACACACACAACAACACATCACCAACACACCACACACTATAATATATATATAATTTAGTATTTATATATATATATATATATATAATATATATCTTATCTATATATATATATATATTTATATAATATATATTGATATATCTGTGTGTGTCGCGCTTGTGTGGTGTGTGTGTGAGTTGTGTGTATGTGTGTGCTGTGGTGTGTGTGGGTGGATAGTGCATGTATGTATATGTACTGATATGTTATATGTCATATGTAATGTATGTATAGCTGTATATATATATATATATATATATTATATATTTAGAGGAGGGGAGAGAGAGAGGGGAGGAGGAGGAGAGAGAGAGAGAAGAGGAGAGAGGATGAGATGGACGAGAGAGACGAGAGAGAGAGAGAGGAGGAGAGGATAGAGAGGAGGAGAGGGAGGAGGGAATGAGTGAGGGAGAGAGAGATGAGGCGAGAGAGAGAGAGAGAAGAGGAGAGAGAGAAGACGAGAGAGAGAAAGAGAGAGAGAGAGAGAGAGAGAGAGAGAGAGAGATAGCAGAGAAGAGGAGAGAGAGCAGAGAGAGTAGAGAGAAGAGAGGAGAGAAGAGAGAGACACGGACGAGGGCGTATGACGGCAAGCGGCAGCTCCTCCTCCTCCTCCTCCTTCCCCGCGTGGCAGGGAGCGCGGGGCCCTTCCCTCGGGGCCACGGCGAGCCTCGGACCCCGGGGCTCGAAGGGCACTCGCTCGTGTGCGGTGAGTGTAAATGGCTGTGAAGTGGCCGGAGGAAGTGATCGCGTCGTAGATTCTTCGAGAAGTTATTAAGAAGTTCAGGTTGTCGGAGAGTACTTTCAGAGCTGGATTTGAGTGAGGTTGAGGACGGGTCAAAAATGTTACGTTTTAGAAGCTTAATAAGTTTTGAGCTGGGAGTGAAGTGCGAAGGATTATATATAGTAGTTTCTGTGCAATAATGGATTACAATATATGTAAAGATGCATCTTGATTAATAGACAACAAAACAGAAGGGTATACTTGATATAACATTTCATCAATGGTTGTGGTGATGACGGCTTGGAATTACAATTACCCATGAAATAAAGGTCTCACGAAGGTCAGAATCAGAGTACATTTTATGTGTTATATCAACACATAACATGAGTTAGTGAAAATAAAATGTCATTACGAGCGTGTTGGAGTGCTGTGTATCTGTCCCTCAAATGTGTAAAAAAAATGATTGCTCGCTAATTAATTCCTCTATGATTTTTTATCTGCAGTGCATGTTTTTATCAGTAGCAATTGTTTCTGTAAGGGACAATGTTGCCAAATATTACTATCAAATAATTGCTCAAGTTGCTCGTCTCGCTGTAGAAAGCACATAAAAAGACGAAATGAGAATGAAATTTAACCTGTTTTCGTAAATTCATTTTATAAATACTCTGTGTGTTTGTGTATGCTCTTGAGAAGCTGAAAAAATAGATATTTTAATGATAAGAAAGAACAAACAAAAAAGTGTTATGAATTTGTTCATTTCGCAAAAATTATTTTTGCGTTTTTTACAGATTCTGTGAATTTATTTTTGGTCCCTATTTATCGTCCGTTACAACAGGGCGCAACTCGTATTCTTTAAGTGCAAGAGCTGTTCTATCAGGCAATATTTCTCGTCTCTTTTGGTTGTTTTATTACACATTCTTTATCCAACTCTCACCTTCTTTTCTCTGCAAGATTTACATTCTTTCTTACAATTTGCCCTTCCACCAGCCTTTTCATGTTTATGTTGAATTTGTGTTCTTATGAAAAAGCGCAAGAAAGAATATGTTTGTGATGTGTAGTGTACTTCAAACTGTTGGGATGAGATGTGCTGTTTTCTCCGGGAGCCTTTATCGGCACAAGTATTTATTTACTTTCGCACTATGTTCTTTGGGTATGAGATTGTCCTGTTCATCCGGAATTGACACACAGCACTTGTTTACATAATTTCTCTCCTCGTTTTTTTTTTCTCCTCTCGCCTCTTTTTCTACTTTTTTCTCTCTCTCGTTCCGCTGGTGTGTTTCTCTTTCTGTCTCTGTCGCTCTCTGTTTGTCTGTTTGTCACTTTCTCTCTCCTCTCTCTTCTCTCTCTCTCCTCTCTCCTCTCTTCTCTTCTCTCCTCTCTGTCTCTCTCTCTCTCTCTCTCTCTCTCTCTCTCTCTCTCTCTCTCTCTCTCCTCTCCCTCTACTCTTCTCTCTCCCCTCTCTCTCTCCTACTCTCTCTTTTCTCTCTTCTCTCTTCTCTCCTCTTTATTCTTTCTCTCTCTCTTCTCTCTCTCTCTCTCTCTTCTCTCTCTCTCTCTCTCTCTCTACTCTCTCCTCTCTCTCTCTCTTTTCTCTCTCTCTCTTGTTCTATATCTCGCTATCTATCTTATCCTCATCCCTCCTTCTCTCTCTCCTCTCTCTCATCTCTCTCTCTCTCTCTCTCTCTCTTCTCTCTCTCTTCTTCCTCTCTCTCTCTCTCTCTCCTCTCTCTCTCTCTCTCTCTCTATCTTGATTCATACTTCCTTCTTCTCTTCTATCTCTCTATCTATCTATCTCTTCTCTCTGCTCTCCTCTCTCTCTCTCCTTCTTTCTCTCTCTCTCTCTCTCCTCTATCTATCTATCTATCTATCTATGTTATCTTATATCTCTTTCTCTCCCTCTTTCCCTCCCTTCCTCCTTCCCTCACCTCCCTCCCTCCGTCCCTCCTCCCTTCCCTCCACGTCCCTCCTCCTCCCCAACCTTTGGGTGGGGTCAGAGCCCACGCCCAAGCCCTACACGTGACGTCACGAGAGCCTCCCCAACAAGGGCCTTGGATTCACGACAAGTTAGACGCCGCCTCTACCGCACCGTCTGCTTTTGTAAACGCCGCTCGGGGTCATGGAATGGAAAAGCAGGTTTTTCGGGGAAGGAAAGTGAACGTGGGAGAGGAAGAGGACAGCCTTATTCGCTACGAGGAATAAAGGTAGGTAGGTAAGAACCCATGGTGATTGGTGACAGAAGAACAGACAGAGAAGAGATAGAGAGGAGACGGAGAGAGAGTTGAGATGCAGAATACAACCACGCTTACACGCTATATTGAAATTTTTAATGTGTGTTTTGTTTGCGTGTTTGTGTTTGTATCGTTTCTGTAATCTGTTATCATCATTCCTAACTTCCTTTATCTATCCTATCTATAATTCTTTCTCTTCTTCTATCTATCCTCTCTGCTCTCTCTTCTATTTCTCTCTCTCCCTTCTCTCTCTCTCTCTCTCTCTCTCTCTCTCTCTCTCTCTCTCTCTTCTCTCTCTCTCTCTCATCTCTCTCTCTCTCTCTCTCCTCTCTTCTCTCTCTCTCTCTCTCTCTCCTATACACCCATTAATTCCTTCCCGCCATTCTTCGCCCATCACAGCCCGGCTGCCTCTTCCCTAGCAGCCTAGTCTACCGCACCGCACCGCCGTCGGGTTTGGCCTTCGCTTCTGCCCATATGCCCAAAGCCACTTCGCTCGCACCGCGTTAAGCAGCCCTTCTGCTTTCGGCCCACCGCGTCCGCCCGTCCCGCGCCCACTCGGAGTTGCAACCTGCAGCGGCGAGGGGCGATCTCTCTGCCAACTGGACGACAATTAAGAGATAATAAATGAGTTAAATTAAAAGAGTTAGCATTGGTTTGTCTTAACCACACTGTCACGTAACTAGTCGACCCAAAATGAGGCTTTATGGGTGTTACAGTAAATTTGTGGGACACGTGTTATGGTGGGAGGAAGAAGGGAGAGGAGGGGAGGTGCGGGAGGAGGGAGTAAAGGAGAGGAGCGGAGCGGAAAGGGCTAAGAGAGGAAGCGGGACGTAAGCGAGAGGAGGAGCGGCATAAAAAAGAGAGGCAGGGGAGGGGACGAGTGAGGTAAGGAGGGGAGAAGGAGGGGTAAGGAATGAGGAGGGGACAGGAGTCGGGAGTAAAGGAGAGGTGGAGCAGGAAAGATGGGGAACAGGAATGGAGGCGAGAGGAAAGGAGAGAGAGAATGATGGGAAAGTTTAGAGTGAGCGGGAGAGGAATAAGGCGAGAGGGAACAGAGGTTTTGAGGAAGGATTGGAGGATGGAAAAAATGGGAAAAAGAAGGGGGGAGAGAGGGATAAAGGTCAGCCAGGAAGCCGCGTAATGAGTTAAGGGACACGTAGATAGGATGAAGGTATAGAGTCGAGGCAAGGAGGGATTGAAGAGTAGAGCTGAAACTCGGGCATTGTACAATACAGGCAACAATGGGCGGAGGGCTGGGAGAGGAGAGAATGTCCCTGGGAGAGTATAGAAGAGCGGTCTACGTGAGGAAAATGGAAAAGGACGATGGTGGGGATGGGGGAATGGAGGGGGGGGTCCCTGAAAGAGAGGCGGTGATGGCGAGGGGGAGGGAGGAGAGAGAAGGAGTGTAAGATGGGGGAGAAGAGGAATATTAGACCGCAGGAAAACGGAATAGGTGAAAAATATAGGGAAAAATTTCGAATTAAAAAAGATTTAAAGGAAGGAATATATAAAGAAATTCACCGAGAACAAGAGAGTGGATATGGAAATAGTAGAAGAGCAAGTATGCCTTCATATATATATAGAGACTCGCTGTGATTTCCGGGAGATGGCCTCGGCGGATACATAAACCCATTGATCATATATAACACGATTAATAAGGGAAGGGAGGATCGCAGTGATTTATATTAAGCAACAGAGGAATTCAAGGAACCTCGATTCTGTGCCAGATCAGAGAATAAGAAAGGGTTCAGTACATCGTCAATCACAATGCTCAGACCAACTTACCAGACCAAAAAAGCAGAGAATGCCAAGGCAATTCTCACACGCATGAGAATCAAGAATAGATTTATTACTCGTGTTTATCAATTCTAATCACTAACGTTTTTAATTCATCACTGCAAATGTGCACGCCTTCGGGGCTAATATCCTAATTAGTTCATTTGTATTATTTATATTACGTCTTTTCTGTTTTTGTTCCTTGTTTAGGTCATTTTGCTTTTGTTGATTCTGTATATGTATGTTATCAGTCTGGTGTATGTATCTCTGTGAGTTTATATGTGTGGTGTTTGTGTGTGTGCCTTGTGTGTGTGTAGTGTGTTTGTTGTGATGTCCGCTCGTGTATGTTATTGTTGTGGTGCTCGACTTTGTTGTTGTTGTTGTGTGATAGTTTGTTTTTGTTCTTTTTTTTTTTTTTTTTAGGAGTGTGGCTAGTGCAGTCGGTCCATGCCTCTGAAGTGTATTAAAGGTTTAAGTGTCAAATTTGTGTTACTTTCTTTAATTATTCA
>NW_020869761.1:173455-178455 GCF_003789085.1 Penaeus vannamei | reverse complement strand
AGCTCGTTTCCCCTTCCCTCCAACTGACCCTCAAGACGCAACAATTTTTAAGCACGCCGATCTTGTGAATCATGGCGTGTCGGTGAGTCATTATTCTAATCGGTTTTCATCTATTTACTGCATTCTCCGAAGATGGATTAAGGTCACGGATGAGGGGGAGATGGGAGAAGCGATAAGAAAGAAAGGAAGGAATTGGGGGATAAGGCAAGATTGGATAAAATGAGTTGATGAATGAGGGAAGTGCTGAAAAGTTGGATAATGAGGGTAATAGCGTGATTTACAGCGCGAGGATTCGAATTATCTCTAATATCGTATTTTTTAAATAAAGTTGATTATAGACTTTAATGAATTTAAGCTAAAATAAGATTTGAAAAGACGAACTTGCGAACGTGCATCGATTGCAGGCTGTGACAATGTAACAGCTAGGCGAAGAGGTGAAAGACAGAAAACAAGATAACGAGTGGGAGAGAGCGAGAGAGAGAAAGAGAGAGAGAGAGAGAGAATAAGGGAGGAGAGAGGGAGAGAGAGAAGGGAGGATAACAAGAAAAGAAGGAAAAATGAACGGGAAGAGAGAGCAAGAAAGAAGGAGAGAAATATAGGGCAGAGACAGACTGACATGAAAATGCTAAAACACTTACCTACAGAAACACCTCATTTCAAAACGCAACGATATATCTAGGCTATGTTAATGCAAACTTACAACAGCCAAGGGAATAGGTTCATTAATATACAAAGAGTGAAATAGCCGCCAAAATATATGTATAAAAGACAAGTAAACTAATAAATATGTATTAATGTTTAACCTTTGTGAAGTTTTCCTTCAAATTCCACTTTCTCCCAATAGTAATTTCAGTCAGGTCCTCTTTTATATAGTCAAAATAAAAACGCATTTCACGTGACGTGCTTGTGAGGCAAACTACCACCTCGCCCATTTTCTTTGACGGCATAAGAATAGAAATCGGAACCCGCGTTGAAGGGCAATTAGATAAGCCTCCCCTTTAATTGCTACCAACTCTATTAGCCTTTGTCTTAAGATCACGCACCCCCCCCTTCTCCCTCCCTTCTTCTTCCTTTCCTCCCTTCCCCTTCCTAGTGTTGGCTTTTACCCATTTTCTCCCTTGCCTTTTCTTTATCGGAGGTTTTCTCCCTCTTCCTACATTTCCTGTCATCTTCTGTTTTCACCTCTTTCTCCTTTCTTGTTTGCTATCTATCTGATTTTATTCTTTGATCCTTTCCACTTGCTGTATCCTTCTCTCCATCCTTTTTCCTCCTCTTTTTTGCCCTCTCTTTTCCGTTTTGCTCTAAGCCCCTCCTTTCTTAGCTTATTCCCCTTCCTACTTCGTCCAGCACAGCCCCTCCCCCTCCCCTGGTACACCCCTCCCCTGGTTTTAATCCCCCAATCTCCCCATAATTTACCCCCTCCCTTCCTCATCTCCCCTCCCTTTCTATCCTGTGCTACTGACAATCTTTCGCAACAGAGTGAATCAATTCCATTAAATATGACTATGTATTGNAGATAGATAGAGAGAGGGAGAGAGAGAGAAGAGAGAGAGAGAGAGAGACGACAGACGAGAGATGAGATGATGTATATATGTAGTATAGAGAGAGAGAAGAGAGAGAGAGAGAGAGAGAGAGAGAGAGCAGAAATATATATAAAGAGAAAGACGGAGCGCGAGATGAGACGAAGAAGAGAGATGAGAGAAGAGAGACGAGAGAGAGAGAGAGAGAGATATGGAGACAGGGAGAGAGAGGAGAGAGAGAGAGACGAGAGAACGAGAGAGAGAGAGGACAGACAGACAGACAGACAGACAGACAGACAGGACAGACAGACAGACTGACAGACAAAGACAACAAGAGCAGAGAGAGGAGGGAGGGTGTGGAGAGATGAGGACAGACAGACAGCCAGACAGAACAAGGATCAGCACAGAGAGAGAAGAGAGACAACAGACAGAGAGAGAGAGAGAAAGAAATTTAATGTCATTTTCAAGCGCCATTTTCGCTTGAAACAGAGAGAGGAGAGAGAGAAAGAGACAGGACCAGACAGACAGACAGACAGAGGTAGAGAACAACAACGAGGACCAGAGGCAGTCGTGGGCTATGGGACTGTGGCGAGGACGAGAGGGAGAGAGAGAGACAGACAGACACACACCACGACCACAGAGAGAGAGAGAGAGAGAGAGAGAGAGAGAGAGAGACGAGAGAGGAGAGAGAAGAGAGAGAGAGAGAGAGAGAGAAGAGAGAGAGAGGAGAGAGAGAGAGAGAGAGAGAGGAGAGAGGACAACCAGAGAGAGAGACAAACAGACAGACAGAGAGAGAGAGAGATGAGGAGAGAGAGAGAGAGAGAGAGAAGGACAGACAGACAGACAGAGAGACAGCCAGCCAACAGACAGGACAGAGAAGAGAAGAGAGGGCAGGACAGACAGAGAGAGAGAGAGAGAAAGAATATTTAATGTCATTCCAAGCCGCCATTTTCGCTTGCATTATGGTCTGACGGGAATTCCCGAATGTTCACTTTGAAGGGCAGAGACAAGAAACGTTTCTTCTTTCTTTATCATTCAATTCAAACTATTCTTTTATTCGTGTCACTTATCTGTCTCGTGTTTGTTATTTGTCGCTTGGTGTTTAATCTTAAGGTGTTGCATGTTTTGTCATTTCCGTTTGTCGTTGTTAATTTCTTTGTCTATCGCAAGTTGTGTATAAGCCCTTGTTACTTACATAAAAAAGACCACACACTATACACAGTACACCACATACACAGGGAAGGCAGACCATACAACAGACACACACACAAAGAAACCTTACAAAGAGACACACATATCACAAAGGCAGACATACAGAACAGAACACACAAAGACACACTTACAACAAAGACACACATAACAAAGGCGAAGACATACACCAAAGACATACATACACACGACACATGACAACACAAGAAACATAACACAGAAGGCAGACATACACAAAGACATACATACACTCAGACACATACAGCACAAAGACACAACATACACAAAGACACAAACACACACCAATCACACTTAAACAAAGACACACATGACACAAAGACATCACATACCAAAGACAACATACACAGACACATACACACAAACGACACACACATACACAAAAGACACACACACACGATCAACTTACACAAAGACACACAATAACAAGAACACAACATACACAAAGAGATACATGCACAGACAATCCCATCACACATAAAGAAGCACACATACAACAAAGACACACCCACACAATCACACTTACACAAAACACAACATACACAAAGACACACATACACAAAGACAGACACTTACACACAAGAACTACAAAAACGCACACATGACATACACAGACACACACAATAAACATACACAAACACTAAATGCACACATCACACACGCGCGGCGCGTTATATCATCGACGTACGTATGTATGTTGGCTGATGTAATATATGTATGTAAGTGCATGTAGGTAGCATTTTGTATTTAGTGTGTATTAAATGTATGTATTGTAGTATGTTGTATATATGTAATTATTGTATGTATGTATGGCAAGTAATGGTAAGTTGTAAGTATGTAAGCTGCATATATAGTATGTATGTATGTATGTACGTATGTCGTATGTATGTATGTATGTATGTATGTAAGCATATTCTTAAATGCTTAAACACTCATATGATCTTCCTCTTCTTTCTTATCTCCTCTTTATTCCATTCCCCTTTCCCTCTCTACCCTTCCATCTTTTCCTTACTCTTTCTCTTACTCCTATCTTCACATATCCTCTTTCCCTACTTCATTTGATTTTATCTAATTCCCTCTTTCTTTTCCTTCCTTCCTTCCATCCCTCCTTTCTCTCCGTTTCTTCCTTCTTCCTTCCCCCGCTCCTTCTTCCCACTTTCCCTCCTTTTATCTCTTTTCCTCCTTCCTCCCTCCCTTCCCTTCGTCCCTCCTTTCCATTCTCCTTCCTTCCTTCCCTCCATTCTATCCTTTCTTCCCTCTTCCCTCATTCCGTTCCATCTCCTTCAATCCCTCCCTCCTTCCTTCTTTCTTTTCATTCACTTCCCTCCTTCCTGCCTCCTCGCTTTCCTACACTTTCTTTCCCTTCTTCCTTCCTTCTCTTTTTCCCTTTTCCCTTCCTTCCATCTCTCTATCTCCCTTCCTTCCTCCATTCCCCTCCCTTCCTCCTTTCCCTCTTCCTCCCTTCCTTCCCTCCTTCCATCATATTCCCTCAGTCCTTTCTTCCTTCTTCACTCACCCTCTGTCTCTCTTCCTTCCTTCCACCATATTCCCTCTCCCTCCTTCTTTCTGTTCTCTTCTTACCTTCCTCCCTCTCTTCCTTTCTCTTCCCTTCTCCCCTTCTTCCCTCACCCTCTATCTCTCCTTCCCTCCTTCTTCATCATATTCCCTTCTCTCCCTTCTCTATTCTCCTTCCTTCCATCACATTCCCTCTCCCTCCCTCTTCTCTCCTTCCTTCCTTCCCTCTTCCCCTCTCCCTCCTTCTCCACCCTCTATCTCTCTTTTCTCCTTCCTTTCTTCCCTACCTTCCCTTCCCCTCCTTTCCTTTCTCATCCCTCCTTCCTTTCTTCCATCACATTCTCTCTCCCTCCCTCTTTCTCTCCTTCCTTCCTTCCCTCCCCCCCTCCTTCCTCCACCCCTATCTCTCTATCTCTCCTTCTCTCCTTCTTTTCCCTCCTTCCCTCTCTCCCTCTTTCTCTCCTTCCTCCCTCTTCCCTTCCCTTCTCCCTTCCTTTCCCTTCTCTTCCTCTTCCCTCCTTCCCCACCCTCTATCTCTCTCAGCCACGCCAAAGGACAGAAACCTCATCACAAACCGAATTTCTCGAGTTACAAAATTCCGAACAACCAGGAGAAGAGTGGAGTGGAACAGTCCATCGTTCTGGAACAAAAGGCAAAAGGGATGTTCAGTTCTTAAGCATTGCGGTTAAGTCTGGAGAGTGTGAAGAGAAGGGGAAGTGGGACACATACATATACATA
>NW_020869761.1:160955-163455 GCF_003789085.1 Penaeus vannamei | reverse complement strand
TCCCCAATTCCTACTTCCTTCCTCTCCTTTCCTCTCCTCCTTCCTCCCCTCCCCCCGCCCCTCCTTCGGGAATCAGAAGGAAGACAAGAAGATTCTGGAAACCTCCTTCGAGATTTCGGATTTGAATATTTTCCTCTGGGGCTTCGTCGTAAAAATAGAGAAAGAGAAAATGACGAGAGAGAGGGAGAGAGAGAGAGAGAGAGAGAGAGAGAGAGAGAGAGAGAGAGAGAGAGAGAGAGAGAGAGAGAGAGAGAGAGAGAGAGAGAGAGAGAGAGAGAGAGAGAGAGAGAGAGAGAGAGAGAGAGAGAGAGAGAGAGAGAGAGAGAGAGAGAGAGAGAGAGTGAAATGAGAGAGGGAGACAGAGGAAGGGAGAGATAAGAGATAGATAGATAGATAAATAGATAAATTGAGGGAGTGAGTGAAAGAGAAAAGAGATAGATAGCTAGATAGCTAGATGTATATATAGAGAGAGGGAGTAAGAGAGAGAGAAAGAAGAGAAATGATAGAATGAGAGAGAGAGAGAGAGAGAGAGAGAGAGAGAGAGAGAGAGAGAGAGAGAGAGAGAGAGAGAGAGAGAGATAGAAGAGAGAGAGAGAGAGAGAGAGAGAGAGAGATGAGAGAGAGAGAGAGAGAGAGAGGAGAAAGAGAGAGAGAGAGAGAAGAGAGAGAAGAGAAGAGAAGAGAAGAGAGAGAGTGAGAGAAGAAGAAGAGAAGAGAAGAGAAAGAGAAGAGAGGAGAGAGAAGAGAGAGAGAGAGAAGAGAGAGAGAAGAGAGAGGAGAGAGAGAGACGAGAAGAGAAGATAAGAGAAGAGAGAAGAGAGAGAGAGAGAGAGAGAGAGAGCAGAGAGAGAGAGAGAGAGAGAGAGAGAGAGAGAGAGAGAGAGAGAGAGAGAGAGAGAGAGAGAGAGAGAGAGAGGAGAGAGAGAGAGAGAGAGAGAGAGAGAGAGAGAGAGAGAGAGTGCTTGGATGTTTCCTAAGTCTGATCCGCGGACAAATCTCATAATTCCTTCGTTGCATAACATCACATTTATCGTTTTTCTTCGTCTTCGTCTTCGTTTTTCTCGTACATTTTATTTTCGCTAACTTTCAGTGCTTTTAATGTTACCTCGATATTAACGTTCAATTTTCAAACATACATGTACACTTCCACACACACACACGTGCAATCACACACACACACACACACACACACACACACACACACACATACACGCACACACACACACGCACACTCACACACACTCTCACACATGTGCGCGTGTGTTTGTGTACACATCTATCTATCTATCTTCATATCTATTTAACATCCTATGTATTTTTTTTTCTTTACTACTAATTTTGTTAAACCTATTTCATTAAAGTTAACTCACTTCTATTGATTTAAACTGTATATTAACGTGAATTTTCTGTTACACTATTTTATCAATTATTTTTTGTAATGTTTTCTAGTTTCTCTTTTCTTGGTTAATTTTCATTATTTAATTCGATTTACTTTATCGTTCACTTTTCACTAATATTTTCGTTCTATGCTGTCTATTAATTTCAATTTGCTTATCCTCTTCATCTACATTTTGATTTTCTCTTCGTCTATGCACCTTTTTCAATCTGTTATATTTACTTATTTATTTATCTGTTTATTATTTTTGTTGGTCATCTATTTCATCTTTTTTTTTAATTCTTATTTTATTTTCTTATTTTATTTTATTTTATTATCATTTTTTTTGCTGATCATCTGTCTCATTTATATTTTGTTTGTTTTTATTTTATTTTATAATTTCTTATTTTACTTTATTTTTATTTTTCATTTTTCTTTATGTTTTTTGTTATTTTACTTTATTTCTTATTTTTCATTTTACTTTATTCTTTATTTCATTTTATTATTCTTATCTTTATTATTTTACTTTATTCTTTATTTTTTATTTTACTTTTTTATTTTATTCTACTTTATTTTTCTATTCTATTTTACTTTTTTCTATTTTATTTTACTTTATTTTTTATTTTATTATTATTATCATTACCTTTTAACTCTCTCTGGCTCAGTTGTATTTCATGTCGCAAACACGTTTTCTCACGACCCGTAATTGGTGCCTGCTCGTTGTCATGGCAACCGAGGGCTTAGAGGCTTGTAAGATAGAGACGTTTAGAAAGAGAAAAAGGATTAGAATTAAAGAGAGGATGATGATGAAGGAGGAAGAGGAGGAGGAGGAGGAGGAAGGGGAAGAAGTAGAGGGTGAGGAAGATTGAAGGAGGGGAAGGAGAGGTCGGAGGAAGAGGAGGAGGAGGAGGATGAGTTGAAGAAGAGGTAGAAGAAAAAGAAGAAGAGGAAGGAGGAGGAGGAGGAAGAGGAGTGAAGAGGAAGAAGAAGAAGGGGAGGAGGAGGTGAAGAAGAAGAAGAAGAAGGAGAAGAAGAAGAAAGGAAGAGAGAAGGGAAGGAGGAGGTGAAGAAGGAGGAAATCAAGGAGAAGGATGAGAAGATGAAATAAAAATGAAAAAAAAGAAG
>NW_020869761.1:155955-158455 GCF_003789085.1 Penaeus vannamei | reverse complement strand
AGAGAGAGAGAGAGAGAAAGGGGAGAGAGAGAGAGAGAGAGAGAGAGAGAGAGAGAGAGAGAGAGAGAGAGACCGACAGATAGATAGGGGTGAGAAAAAGGAAAAAGAAGGAGAGAGAGGTTCGAAATTAGATAAGTATCAGAGAGAAAATTCCTCTCTTCTCTCTCCTCCCTCCCCCCGTCTCTACCTCCATCTCTCTCTTCCCTCCCCCCTCCCTCCCCCTCTCTCTCTCTCTCTCTTCTCTTTTCCCCTGTCCCGGCCTCTCTTTCTCCCATCCATGTGTAAATGTGATTCACATAGAACAAAACTACCCTGTACATAACATGTCATAATCGATGACATCATAGTGAACCAAAACGGTCTTCGAGTCGAGTGAGGTTGGTGTCATATCGCTGAATGATCTTTTTTTTATTATTTTTAGTAAGCAATGGCTAATTTACATGGTTGAATTGCGAGGTTGGTGCCTTATCACTGTTTATATATATATTATAATTATATAGTAATATATATATATATATATATATATATATATATATATATATATATATATAATAATATATTTTTTTTTTTTTTTTTTTTTTTTTTTTTTTTTTTTTAAAGCAATGGATAAATTTACATTGCTGAATTGCGAGTTAATTACTATTCCTTCTCTCTCTCTCTCTCTCTCTCTCTCTCGGTTCTCTGTTCTCTTCTCTCTCTTCTCATCTCTCTCTTTCTCTCTCTCTCTCTCTCTCTCTCTCTCTCTCTCTCTCCTCTCCTCCTCTCTCTCATCTCTCTCTCTCTCTCTTTTAAGCAATGGATAACTCACATTGTAGAGTTGCGAGGTCGGTTCCTTATCACTTTTCTTTTCAATTTTTTCTTTTATTTTTAAACATAAACCGGTCATAGTATTTTATGCTACAGCTTTACTTTGATTTACTTTGTTGGCGGCAAAAAGTATTATATACATATTCCTTTGTTAAGGTATATATGATGGATCACACGAAGACATTAGTGGACATGTAATAGATGATTGAGATCAAATGCACGGATTATAGGATGACATATTATTAGTGATCGTGATAACTTTTAGGTGTGTTCTTATGGGCTTTCATTGAATCTATAATATGATATGTTATGATAGCTTGTCATACACATAATCTCTCCATCACCCCTCTCTCTCGTTGTCTCTCTTTCTCTCTCTCATACACACTTTCTTTCTCGCTTTATGTTTTTATTTCTCCTCCCTCATTTTTCCTCTTTAGATTTCTCTTTTTCTGTCTGTCTTTCTCTTTCTCCCTCTCTCTCTATCTATCTATCTCTCCCCTTTCTCTCTTTCTCTCTCTCTCTCCCTCTCTCTTTCTCTCTCTCTCTCTCTCTCTCTCTCTCTCTCTCTCTCCTCTCTTCTATCTCTCTCTTTCTCTCTCTCTCCTCTCTCTCTCTCTTTCTTTCTCCCCCTCTCTCTCTTTCTTTCTCTCTCTCTCTCTATCTATCTATCTATCTCTCCCCCCTCTCTCTTTCTCTCCCCCCTCTCTCTCTTCTCTCCCCTGTCTTTCTTTCTCCCCTCCCTTCTCTTCTTTTCCCTCACTCTCTCCATGTCTCCCCCTTTTCGATATCTTCGTCCCCTCCCAAATATAGCCTGATTTCACCATCTGTTTTCTGGACAGACATAGATGCATTTTCCCCGTTATTCCTTCCCCTCTTCTCTTGTTTCTTCTTGTTCTCCTCCTCTTCTTCCTCTTGTTCTTGTTCCTGAATGGGTGTGTATGTGCGTGCATGTTGGGTCTGTCGTTCCTTATACTCCATAGTACTCTCTCTGTCTCTGTTTGTCTATCTTTGTCTGGCTATTTTTTTCTCTCTCTCTTTCTTTCTGTCTGGTTCTTTCTTCCTCATTCTCTCTCTCTCTCTCTCTCTCTCTCTCTCTCTCTCTCTCTCTCTCTCTCTCTCTCTCTCTCTCTCTCTCTCATCTTTCGCTCTCTCTCTCTCTTTCTCTGTCTCTCTCTCTCCCTCCCTCATTCTTTCTCTCTCGCTCTCTCTTCCTCTCTCTCTCTGTCTCTCTGTCTGTCTCTCTCTCATTCTGTCTCTCTCGCTTTGCCCTCCCTTCCTCCCCTTCCCATGCTCTCTCCCTCTCTATCTTTCTCTTTTTCCCCATTCTCCTTCTCCCTCCCTTCCTATATCTTCCTCCGTCCCTCCATACGTCCTTCTCCCACCCCCCTTCCTCCCTCTTTCTCCCTCCCTCCTTCCCTCCCTCTTTCTCCCTCCTACGTCCTTCTCCCACTCTCCCTACTTCTTTCTCCCTCTCTCCCTCTTTCTCCATCCCCTCCTTTTTCTCCCTCCATTCTTTCCCCCACCCTCCCTCTTTTCTCCCTCTCTCCCTCCTTCATAGTAATTTCTTCCCTCAATCCTTCCCCCTCCTGATCCTCTCCTAATATATATGGTTTGATTAATTTGTTCTCTGACCACCAGGTGCGCTGTACGGGCGGGGGAGGGGGGGAGGAAGGGATAAGGAGGGAGAAATAAG
>NW_020869761.1:135065-140065 GCF_003789085.1 Penaeus vannamei | reverse complement strand
CTTTCTCTGTCTAGTTCCTTAGATATCTACTCAGAAAACACTGGAGGTTCTACAGGGATACATGAGCATATAATAATTTCTTTTTTTACCGCTTTCAAAATAAAATGATTGGAAAGATATTACATAAATACACCATTAACTACTCTGACACCCACAACATCCATACACATTTATAACATGGTTTCTGGCCCAAGCAATCACATGAGCTCTAAGAAATCCATTTTGAGAGTGGTTAACAACAATCAGATAGATATGCTGTTAACCATCTGATACACTGTTGGCAATATAACCACTAAGCAGCTATACATAACTCTTAGCACACAGAATATAAATGAATGAATAATTTTTGACAAGCATGACTAGTGGAAGGTCGTATGGTCATGGCCAACTGTTATTTTTGACGGTGTCTGTCTGCCTGCTTGCCTGTGTCTGTCTCTCACTTAGATATGTGTTACAAGTTACACATTACCAAATCAGTGTTTACTTTCCTTGTTGGTGAACACGTTTCAAGCTTTTTAATATTCTATTATAAGAACTTAATTCCTACAATAGGACATCTAAAAGAAATGGGAGACTGCAAAACAAATCTGAACAATATCAGTTTTGATACCATGCTACATATAAACATTTGCATACATTTTACTTCCCATAAGACTTTATCTAACATGCTAGCAGTATGAAAAAGATATCCTGGCAATACATTCCTCATACTACAATAGCTATGGTTTTTCATTAAGCAAACATTTTTTTGCAGTTTATATAGTCAGTGTGGAAAATGGAGAAAGAAAACATACACACACACAACACACACAACACCACACACACACACACACACACACACACTTCAAAATTCTAATAAGAGAAAACAACATCCTTGACATTGTTTCTATGGAAGCGGAGGTAAACAAAATATCATACTCTACAATTCAGCCAGACCACATCATTGAAGTCACATTAGATAACTTAACCAGTACAATCCAGATGTCATGATCCCATCATGGAAAAATCTAGGTTGAGGGCCGGGTGATGTGAACACTGTCATCAGGCAAAATGGCCAGGAGTTGGGTGACACGAACTTACCCTCATGAGCAAAGGCCAGAGTGAAGGAAAAGACCTGCCACAAGTGCACAAACGTCTTGGAGTGTGATTTGACTCATTGGGCAGTTAGAAGGGGGCTTTACATTATTCCCATTGATAAACAAATGCAGAATGTAACGTGCCTAAGCTATGACTGGAAGAGTGCTGGTTCCAGGGAGGATGCCATTTCCATGCTGCACACCATTTTCCTGGCTGCTGTGACTAGCAGTATAGGTTGTAATACAGGAAATTGAAAATTAGGAAAAAATTAGATATATGACGCAAGTAACTGAATGTTCCATAATTTTTTTTTTCTTGCACTGAATTATTTACTACATATAGAGCTGTGTCATAGGGACTCAAAAATGAGTATTCCAGAGTTCCACTCAACAAACAAATAGACAAGTCATAGAGCACCTTCCACATCATGGGGATGGTAGTAAGTAATTATGATAATCCTTTTATAATACTGGAGTACACATTTCATGTGATTGCCATAATCATAACCTGGTTATATATTTGTTATTACTGATACTTATATATATTGCAATTGACATCTATAGATATTATCTATATATTAAGGCAAGATCAAGTGTGAATTTTAATGGGATTGAGAAAGGCTAGTAAAGCTACTCCAAATGCGAATATAAGACCAAGCAAGAAGCCAGTCACTCTCATGCTCACTCATTTATACCCTTGCTGCTCTGTGCCAGTGTAAATACTGAACTATAGCATTATTATATTATTAAAGTGGTGAAAAATATGCCTGTTTCCTTACCCATTCCACGCATGTTTATTCCAGGTGTATTTGATATATTCTTGAACTAGAAGTCTAAAAAATATCAGGAAAAAAGCGTCACTAACACGATCAAAGTACTATCGACAAGTAAAATTAGCTATTATCTGGATAAAGCAAATCAAAAGACAAATATGGTCATTGGAAAATGGCATAAAGGCTGGAAAAGTTCACACAAAATAACTTTGCAAAGGGGAGGCACAGAGTCTTGTCACCGATCATGGGTGTTCATGTGTGCCTGGTCTACACAGCGCACAGGATGTTGGTTACTTTCCTAACCCACTGCCCATATTTCTAGAAATTCATTAGCCCAATATTAACCCATTAACATGGGTATATTCTGAAGCCAAAAATAAAAGTTTCCAGGCGGCTACAAAATCGGCAGGCAGAGGCGACCCGGACTCTGTCCGCCCGCCCACCACGGCCCGCAGCTACGGAGCGCAAGCCCCGATACAGCGTCACACTGGCGGGACACCCGGTAATGTTTATTTTTTTGGGTGTCTCATATGTGAGACACCTGTCGTTAGTGGGTTAAAGTTTACTGCTGTTTAAGGGGTAAATCCAACATACAACCACATTTATATCAATATTCAACTGAGTAAACAGTATATGCATGATGGAATTAGCATAAACAGGATTAACATACCAGTGGCATATAGTAGTTTGATAATGGATTTCACTAAGAAAATAAAGTAAATTGTAATGCTTAGACAAGAAACCATGATTTCAAATATATTATCATAATTCATTTTCACTCATACCATACTCAAACAGCAATAACATCTATAGATTGTACGCAAAGTAAACTACAAAAAAAGCAACAAAATTCATACATACAGCAAGAGCCTGTGAAAGGTTGGCCCTGAAGCATGTGGTGACCAAAGTGACCAAGTCCGTGTCAGGAACATAGGCAAAGCCTCCTTTTAAAAATACCTTTCTGGATCGGACTAGCTCAAGGGCCTCTGTGAAAGGTACCTGTCAAAGGCAGTAAAATCAGTTGGAAAGAACTTGATCTGCAGACCCTGAACAAAGAAAAACAGGTTTTGTTCAGGAGATAAAACAAGATTGTCCCACTCCTGCTACTGGGCACACACACACACAGGAAATACAAATCTAAAGTCAGATATTGATGACAACTTGAATGTAATAACTTTTTTTTTTTTTTTTTTAAATAAAATCTTGGATCAATGATTACTACAAATTCATTAGCCCAATATTAACATGGTCTGCAAAGAGCACCTTCCCGGCAAAAAAAAAAAAAAAAAAAAAAAAAAAAAAAAAAAAAAAAAAAAAAAAAAAAAAAAAAAAAAAAGTGTAACAGAATGAATACTATATTAATAGTAGACAGTGCCAGTGTTTCTTAATTTAACCTCTAAAGCAAATTGTTTAGAAATAAAACTTGTATGGAATACTACCTATCTATTATATTCTTACTGTAACTAAAACAATAGAAGAACAAGACACTGTAAGTGGGTTCACTGCCTGATATAAGCAGGGAATTGAGTTACTAATCAACAGGAAATGATATGAAGCTCAACATCTCGTCATTGAGCTATCCATAAGACATTAACATGCCTTCCAATTAGAGTTTGCTAAATCTAAGAGCAAAACCATTTCCATTGAGTTGAAAGATAGACTACAACCTCTAAAGTTTCCAATAACATCATCATATGTGTGTTACATTTTATCCTCTTATACTGTGCTCATAGTTGCAGCTGATCATCTCAAAGAAAAAGAGAAGAAAAAACACACCTTGAAGAAAGTACGTCCTTCCATCTGATCCACACCACTGATGTTGTAAGTGCCATTCATCAGGTTTTCACGTTCACTTTGCATTTCCTCTGGTGATATCTGCATCAACTAATTAGTATCTATGTGTACTGAAATGTCTGCCTTCTTTTTCCTTTTCCATTTTTATCTCTTTTATCTATTAACAAGTTACAGGCAATCACAACTTGAATAAAAGATAATTAATTTTAACAGTCTACACAATTTTCAGTAACTGAACTACAACACACAAAAATTCCTTTGCTATGTTCACAGTACCTCAAGAAGCAGCTTAAGATTTAGCTATGGGTAAATTCAAAGAAAATGTTTTTTGATTTCCAAATTATGTTTTGATCCATCAAAATCCCTAGACCAACAATAACACTTGTTGAACATACAAAAGAGACAATAATATAGCTTGCCAACCACATTTATTGGACCACACATCTATGTGACTCACTGGTGTAAAATGGAGGTTGTTACTCAACATGAAGTTCTTAATATCGGAACCATTCCGTGAGCAGTGTATAAATCGAGCTCGAAACAGGTCTGACTCATGTGCAATAAACCATCGGCGAAGCTCCTCAGTTCGACAGTAAGCCAGGCGTAGAATGAAGTGTGAGATGTGATCACGTCTCCTGGCTGCCTCTACATCAGCTCGTTTCTTCTCCAGAGATTTCTCCTGTGAATGAACATTTTTTGAGTAAATAGAATGCAGAAAGTCTGAGAACATGGGAAACAGATTGTTTCATTTACTAAGCATCAGAGAAAGAGAAAGAGAGAGAGAGAGAGAGAGAGAGAGAGAGAGAGAGAGAGAGAGAGAGAGAGAAAGAGAGAGAGAGAGAAGAGAGAGAGAGAGAGAGAGAGAGAGAGAAAAGAGAAGAGAAAGAGAAGAGAAAGAGAGAGAAAGAGAGAAAGAGAGAGAAAGAGAGAGAAAGAGAGAAAAGAGAAAGAGAAAGAGAGAGAAAGAGAAAGAGAGAGAAAGAGAAAGAGAAAGAGAGAGAGAGAGAAAGGAGTAAAGAGAGAGAGAGAAGAGAAGAGAGAGAGAGAGAAGAGAGAGAAAGAGAGAGAGAAGAGAAAAGAAAGAGAGAGAAAGAGAAAGAGAGAGAAAGAGAAAAGAGGGAGAAAGAGAGAGAAAAAGAGAGAGAGAGAAAGAGAGAGAAAGAGAGAGAGAAGAGAGAGAGAGAGAGAGAGAGAGGAGAGAGAGAGAGAGAGAAGAGAGAGAGAGAGAGAGAGAGAGAGAGAGAGAGAGAGAGAGAGAGAGAGAGAGATGGAATAGTGCACTACCACAGAATCACAACTGAAATAAAGAAAAACAAAACAAGAAAAAGAATATGAAAAAGGTACAAGAACAAATTTG
>NW_020869761.1:128420-130920 GCF_003789085.1 Penaeus vannamei | reverse complement strand
TGACTTTTAGTTATTATGACATTGAAATAATTCCGTGTTTACAACTTGTCAACGTCAGCCACTCTCCGGCTGAGAAGAAGAAAATCCACACAAACAAGAAAAATACATCCGCTAACGACAGATATACAATCGATAATAGCTCTTTAAAGACACTGCTACCCTACAGCGATTTACTCTCTTCACCATCCATTCCCCGAGCGAGCCCCCGCGAGCGACAAGGCAACCCCGAAAGGCCCGCCCTGGCAGACCACCGGCGGCGAGATGGCGATGGCGAGCTCCAAGTCCGAGGACATTTTGGGCGAGAAGTGGGACCGCTGCGTCGCTGACACTCTCATCAAGATCGGTGAGGCGGGGGGCTCGGGGCTGCCGCTCACGCCCATGGTTAATTTTGTCGCTTCTTACCCCTTGGAGAGACATTCTTCCGTACTTTCTCAGACGTTTTTTTTTTACTGTGAGTAAATGGTAAATGTTTATGATAGGACGCACCCGTCAGAGTCGAAGTCCCCGACTCCCGCCAATAAGGTTGGGGATCTCCATATGAACCAAAAAACCTTCCTAACCTGGGGGCTCCGCCCCCGGACCCCCTCCCAATTACTATTTCCCTATCGGGGGGCTTTGCCCCCGGACCCCGTCCCGATTATCTAGCTTCCCAACTGGTGCCTCTGTATCGCCACAGACTACACTTGAAATACAAAATTAATTTACCTTAAAGTTGGCGGGACGGTCGTTGGGAAGTGACGAACCGCAGACGAAATTCTATAACTGGAACACGGTTATTGTATTTCACTGAGTTTCGTGTTATCCCCGATATTGTAACGATTTCAGTAAAAGATCGATTTCACCGCAAAGTTGGAAAAAAATCGGAAATGCTAGTAGCACTGTAAACAACTTTCACCTTTGAAACAAACAACGAGAACTGTAATAACAGAACTGTCAAATTTGCCGGGAGAGGGCAGCGATGCGCAAGTATGGATATACCATGTATTTCTAATGAAACTATGATGCATATATGGTAAAATCTTTCACATCGTGTATTTAAGGAATGAACATTTGATAAATGCATTTTTCGTTAAAATTTCATATAAATTAGAATACAGAAATACATTTTACTACAGTGCATTTATAAGAAATTTGTCGTGACGTCACTAGCTACATGCGCCTAAACAGTTCATGTTGGGTTCCCGCGCAGCTAAGTGGTTCGCTGCGACGCGAGGGGGTTGGACTTTATTGCTGGAGGCTCGTGGGGACTTGTCCCCGCGCGACATTCTGCGCGCCAACTTTTCCTCATTTAACTTGAAGAGGTTCGCTTCTGCAAATCAATATTGATAGCAATGCATGTAGTTTTTCATCACCTACAACACTATGATCTTCAATTTTCTCCTAGTCGGTGCGGTCCTATCGTAAACCTTAACCAAATTTTTGAATTAGGTATGCATTTACTGATGGCAGTTCCCGGAGAACAATATGCCATCAGAAGCCTTGGGGAGGCAGAGGCGGCAGCAAAACGTCCAAAGTAGAGGGAAGGGAATAAGTTATTTACAGTGACGCTCTTAGATAGAGGGAAATGGACACCGCCACCTTATAGAGCGGGAAAAATAGAAGGGGATAAAATATAGTTTAAGATGCGCAGGCCTTATAGTCACCACTAAATGGCGAAAGTATAATGCGCGGCCGCCTTCCAAATTCAAAGTCAATGAGCTTGTTTACCTTGAGAAAAAAAACACAACACTGACCCATGAACGCATTTGCGTTCTCGAACTAGTCAGTGTATCATTAAGCGCTTGTCAAAATGATATTTTGGCTAATTATCTGTCTGCTCGTACACATTTATGCCTTTAAAGTCTTTTATTATTGTTATTATACTTCGTTTCCATATTTGTATATTTATCTATACCCTCATTTAGAATCTTGGGCATCGAGTGTTTCACACTCTCTTGCGCCAACCCCAGGTTGACAGCTCACCAGCCCACTCATTTCGAGCTAGAACGCTGGTGAGAAATGTTGCGTTTCCAGTGTTGTGTTAATTCTGGGTCCTTTTTAAGACTTTTACAGTGGCACCAAAGAATAGTTAGACTTCAGTAACCATCCTAGTTTTATATCTGAGCCCATCAAGAGCTCCAAATGACTAAAAAGGTGATTAAAATTGAAGCAATCACAACAGTACAAAGAAACAATGAAAGTTTCACGTTTCCGGATATAAATGTATTTGGTTTATCATTTTATGGTGTAAATGGAGCTCTGTCTTGCCGTACATACCGTGGTGGAGAGAATGTGTCCCGGGGGGTGTTGGGGGGCTTGCCCCCATCAACCCTCCCCTCGGGCACTGCCCAAAGGGCATGCCTAGTCACGGCAATTTTATGTTGATATATTAAGGTGCTGTCACGCTAGCACTTTTTCCGTCAATTTTTTGACATTTTTATTTAACATAAATACATTTTCGAATATAGCTCTTGATTTGACTATGCTTGGCCGAAAAAAATTGACGGAAAGGTTTCAGACG
>NW_020869761.1:115920-123420 GCF_003789085.1 Penaeus vannamei | reverse complement strand
GCATGATCACTGCTTTACCTGATTATTCATCACTTCTTGCCACACTAGACATTCCAATACTGTGTTGTCTATTCCCTTCCGCAAGACTACGTGTTGCTGTAACACAATCACCGGTTGTCACATACTACGTAACTTATAGCGATCCTTAGACCACTGTAGGAGATGGCAGGCAGACTCCCTGTGGGGATCCAAGGTCCAAGGCTCCTACACTATCTATCTGTGTGTGTGTGTGCGTGTGCATGTGTGTGTGTGGTGTGTGGTGTGTTGTGTGTGGTGTGTGTGTGTGTGTGTGTGTGTGTGTGTGTGTGTGTGTGTGTGTGTGTGTGTGTGTGTGTGTGTGTGTTGTGTGCGTGTGTGCGTGAATTCTTTAAAATAACGACAGTACCCTTACATTAATTAAAAACTTGGACAAGTTATGGATAAAATCGTAAGACTGCAGCTGAACCCGATATACAAAGTGTACCAATATTAAATTTATTTCAACTTAAAAGTAGCCAACTAAAAAGAAAATGACATGAACAGAATCTTTGAAGATGAAAGCAATCAAGCCCACCTTTGGAAATAGTAATTAGGTGTCAGTCAAACTGTAATATATACCTTGGCGATAAGCCCCTTTACACGGTTGAATACAAGCAGTCAACCCCTCCACAACTTAACCTAATTTAAGTAAATCGAAATCAACTTCAGCTAACTTAACCTCACCAAAAAACAAACGAAATACTGTAGCAGGATAACTAATCTTCACCATTGTGGATTTTTCATCAAGGATTATCAAATAGAAATTGTTTTTTACACGTTGAATTCGTCAGAAGAATGTTAGTAACGTGAATATAACATACTGCACGATCCCGAAAAGTTTCTATTTAGTGCGTAGGTTTGGCTTTCAAATGAAATCTGATATCAGAGTACTTTTTTCGTTCTCGTTTCTCTCTCTCTCTCTCTCTCTCTCTCACACACACCACACACACACACCCAAACTCACACTCTCACTCTCACTTCTCTCTCTCTCTCTCTCTTTCTCTCTCTCTCTCTCTCTATCTATCTCACTCTCACTCTCACTCTCACTCTCACTCTCACTCTCACTCACACTCACACTCACTCACACTCTCACTCTCACTCTCTCTCTATTTTACTCTCTTTGACAGAGATCCAAAACTATTCAAAAAACACTCGAGCTGAAACCAGGAACGACCATCGCTAACGACGTTACTTGGTATACGCCAGTTGAGCAGCTGATAACCCTGGCTTCGTTGAACACTGAAAAGGGGGATGTTAGGATAATAATAATGATGATGTGATGACAAATGATGGGGGGTGATGACGGTGGTAAGCATGACAATAATGAATATACGACAAGCCAGTTTTTCGAATACTGAATACCGTTAAAATACGCCAGTGCGTTAATGGCAAGAAATATACGCCTGCACGCAGAATTACGAAAGAAAGGGCCTCATTTAGCACTAGTTAATGGCGGCGGCGGGGGGGTGGTGGTGACTGATGATGGTGGTGGATGTGGTGGTAAAGGAGATGGTGATGGTGATCATGATGAGATGCAATTCAATGCCATGTTGATTCAGATTCAAAATAAACTGCGATCCTTTCCACTACGAACAAAATTATATTAACACCAAAAAAATATATGAATAAATGTAAATTCTAACTCGAAGTAGTACACACGGTAAGGCACGAGTGGAATATAAAAAAAATTAAAAAAATATAATATATATATACACATATACATATATATATATATATATATATATATATATATATATATATATATATATATATATAAATGAGTAGTAGATAAAGGAAAATCATCAATGGTCATAGTTTGAATAAATAAATGTGCTGAACATCTAAGGTCATTTAGCACTAATTGAGAGAGAGGAAACGAAGAAAAGAGAAATAGAAATCCAAAGATAAAGAGGAAAGAACGACTCCATCACCAGCATAGTGGAAGCAATGGTGGTTAGTAGTAGTGTATATTTCTCTCAATACAATTGGACAAAACGAGACTAATCACATCAATTATGTACTGATTTAACCTTTTGAAGATTAAAATAATGAGATTTTCATTAAATCAATCTTTCATTAGTTTAACCTTTTGAAAATAAAACGTGAATGTTTGCAAACAATGGATAACCTACCTTGGATTTGAAGCAAAAAAAACGTTATTTTTCACCGGAATCTTCAAAATATTTCTCATATCTCCATGACTGTTGCAGAATGATCAACCAAATGCACACAATGCATTATTTTGTCTTGAAATCACTATGGTTATAAAGAAAAACCGAAAATTCGCAAAGAGCAACACGAAACACGCCTGTTTCACCAGATAAAATTTCGAACTACTTTTGAATTTCAAAAAAGGTATATATAACTTATCTTCGAACACACTTCTTTAATTGCATTTGCTTCAGCATCGGTTAGACATTATCATTATATATGTAGAATAAGCAAATACTGCAGCTTCAGAGGACAAATTAAACTGGGTAAATTTTGTGTAACCGACATTTTTGCTTCTCGAAAAAATGGAAGAAATCTGTTTTGCCGTTTCTTGATTAAACTTTAGGATTCTCAATAATTAATAGCTTTCATATTTCTGTGGAAAAATTAAGTCACAGAACAGCATGAACAACAAACACACAACACACACACACACACACACACACACACACACACACACACACACACACACACACACACACACGCACGCACGCACGCACGCACGCACGCACGCACGCACGCACGCACACACACACACACACCACACACACCACACACACACACACACACACACACACACACCACACACCACACACACACACACACACACACACACACACACACATGCACACACGCCCACGCACACCCACACACAACCCCCCCCCCCCACACACACACACACACTTACACACAGATAAATAGATAGAGAGACAGACTGACAGGCTGAGATGGAGATTGATATTCCGAGTTATTTGTTAGGACTTCAACCTTTCTGAAATGCTAGGTTTCTCTACCAACAATTTTAAGATTGGGGTTAAGGTTTAGACACATAGAAATATTTGGTTTATTCACATGGTGACCTTGAACAATTTTATTAAACTATTGCTACATTTCATACTGAAGGTAGACAAAACAACAATGATTAACAAAATAAAATAAAATACATTAGAAAGGCGAGACGATAACTTGAAAATCGGCTAGATTTCCTCTTCCGACTTAGACGAAAAATCAAATCGGATAATCTTGCTTTTTTGTTGAATGTTATTTTTTTTTTATTCTTGTTTTGTTGTTGTTGTTGTTTGTTGAATGTTGTTTTTGGCTACGGCATTAGTATTTTTGTTGTTTTTTACCTTGCATCAATACTGTTTCTCATCATCTTAAAAAGATAAATGAAAGAGAGAGAACGAGAGAAATGACGGTGAGCAAAGAAAGGAAGTAAATAGATGAGAAGACAGGGAGAGAGGAAAAGAAAGAAAGAAGAGAAGAAAGACAAAATGAGGGAGAAAGAGAGAGAGAGAGGGAGGAGGGACGCAAAAAAAAAAAGAAGAGCAGAGAAGAGATAACAGAAAGAGAGAGAAGACAAAGAGGAGGGAAAAGGAGAGAGAGAGAGAGAGAGAGAGGAAGAGAGAGAGAGAGAGAGAGAGAGATGGGGAGAAAAAAGAAAAGAGAAGAGAGAGAGAGTGAGAGGAAGGAAAGAAAGTGTGTGAGAGAGAGTGAGGGGAGAGGAATAGACACAAAGGAGAGAGAGAGAGAGAGTTAGGGGAGAAGCAAAGAAAAGAAGATAGAGAGCGAGAGAGAGACTGAGGGGTAGTTGCAGAAAGGCAGATATATACTGTAAAAACATTTATATTTCATTGAACACTACACTAGCAGTTAAATCTAGTATCAGGTGGTACATGTTCCACCATTAGGAACATGTACCACTTTTTCTGATTTAGAGATTGTCATATAAATGTATTTATCACCAATAAAAAGCATTTATGACAAAGCTTTCAAGCATTTAAAGTAAAGATTAGGTCAGTTTATTTGCAGACCTCCATCAGGACATTTTTGCACAGCACAAGACATAATTTTTCAGCAATAAATTTGCAACATTCATTTGACTGTATTTTTTTCCCAAACAATTAAGCAAGCAGCATCTTGTAGGAGACTGCATAATCATACTTGGGGGCCATTCACAATAGGAAATAGTTTAGATAGTCATTGTCAACTACAGTGGAATGGTTCCATGCCAGATCATCCCCATTTTTTATCATATGCAAATTTATGACTAAAATTGCATTATTAGATTATGTCACATCTTGGTGTGACTACATATTTCCTTTTTGGCTTTTTGGGGGGTGTTATATCCGATATTTCATCACTGAAATGACAAAACAAAATAGAAAAATGGTGTAAAATTGGAAATAATTTATTGCATGGCACACTTTTCAAAAAAAAAAAAAAAAAAAAAAAAAAAAAAATCCTTTAATTTACATCCACCTTTGTTGTAGGAGTTTCCTTGTTGTGTCATTTTCTGAAGTCTATGCATATAGAAAAGGTTAAAAATGAGTAATGGTTAGGACTAATGTTAATGTCAAAAGGTTGTAGAGCGCTGGGTTGTATGGTAGTGAAAGGTAAAGAGGGAGTACGAAGCCATTCAGGACTGACACAAAGCCAGCCTTTCATCCTTTCAGCATGGCTCTCACACCTTAGGAAGTGGACATATGAAGGGAATGAAGAGAAGGAAAAGGAAAGGGAGAGAAGAAAAGACCAAGCAAAATTAGTTAAGGTGAGAGCTGAGGTCCAAGGCAGGGGTGATCCCCTACAGTAGGTCTCATTCTTCGTCTCCTAAGGTCCCCCCACAAACAAGCAAGCAAAGAATTAGGGCACCACTATAGTAATCCCTAATTTTTAAACATGTTTACTAATTCATTTATTTATTGAAATTTTCTGCCACATCAACATCTAAGAAAAGGCCATTAGCTGCGTATTCAGAATATAGCAATTAGGTGACGCTTGGAAGCAAAGCTGCCAGGTAAGGAAAGGTGATACAGCACAATGATAAAGTATTGTAACGCAAAGATTAAAGATGAGTTAATGATCAGGACAAAATATTTTTAAATGCTTTAGGGTGGTGAAAAGGGAGAAGAGAGAGTGAAAAAAAAGAAAAGAGCAAACAGAGTACGAAGGTTATTCACAAATGACACAAAGCCAAACTTTCATCCTCTCAACACGGCATTCACACTTTAGGATGTGGACAGAAGGGAATGAAGAAGAGAAAGAAAAGGAAAGGGGGAAAAGAAAAGACCATGGAAAATTAGTTAGAGATGAGGGCTGAGCCCAAGGTAGGGGTGATCACATTGGGTCTCAGTCTCCATCTCCTAAGCCCCCCACAACAACGAGCAAGGGATTGTGGAATACGTGGAATAAAGCTGCTTTTAGGTACCCTCCAGGATTAGGGACCCTAAAACTTAAATTACATTAGTTAATATTATAATGTCATTTGTAATTATAATGCTAATGAATATACTTTGAATACATATTTCTTTGGGAACATTAAATCAATTAAAAACTTTCTCTTTCCTCAGTCATGCTGTTTATCTACATATTTATCTAAATTTCTTTAATGTACAGAATTGTATTACAACTGCAGATATCCTTGCTCTCAGTATCATTCCCATATGAAGGAGGAGAAGGAAAAGAAGGAGTAGAAGGAGAAGAAAGGAGAAGAAGGAGAAAAAGTACAAGTAGAAGTAGAAGAAGGAAGATGAAGATGAAGACAAAGAAGAAGACAAATCAAATGCAGGGAAATAAACACAACTCAAAAGATACTTTTAAATATTTTGTCATATAAATACAGTATAATTCTTTCTTTCTATATGTAGGTACAGAAGAAAATAAATGGAATGTTGCTAAACAACAATTTCTGCATTCAAATAAACGCCATTCTTAGGTACTAGATCAAAGTTTTCCTTGAGATCCTCATTTCAGAAATCCTTATATGGAATAAAATATATAATGATAATGATTACCGTAATAACCATAATAATGATAATACTTTTCATGCTTTGAAATTGGCAGTATACAGCTCATTGAACTTGGAGGCAACAGCATTACTGGCTGAGTAGTGAAGACACGAGTGTTATCCTTGGTGTGATGTCTCATCGTCCTGTGAGAGTTGACTCATCAACCTGTAAGAAAAAAATAAATAAACAAATAAATGAAAATCATAACTGCATTAATGTTCTAATGTGTAATCTTGTGGAGAATGCTCTTTTGATGGCAAATAACCATAAAAAATAAAAAATAAAACAAAATCAAGGTTAAGGAGAAAACATTTAAATCATTCAAATACTGAGATACATTAGATAATAACCATGCTGACAGAACAATTGCAAAATGAATGTTTGATATCCAATGAAAAAGAAAATGATTGTGCAAGGCTTACCTGTTGCAAGTCTTGTGTTTGGAAAGAGGAAGTTGCTTCTTGTGCTCTTGTGTCATCACTGAGCACTACCATGTAGTCATCTGTAAGATGAAGGGGTTATGATGTTCAAATAGAATTTGGCACCATTTCCATGCTCAACATCCTATTCCTGGTCACAGCGCAGGTTGTATTACAGAAAATTAAAGATACAAAAAAAAAAAAAAAAATCACACAAATAACAAAATATTACATATTCTTATTTTTCTTGCACTGAGTTATGGACTACCTAGAGTGATAATATGGAGTCTGTGCAAGGAAAACAGTTTATCAATATCTGGATAAAACATGTCATGACAGTTATGGAAATTGGGAAATGGTAAAAAACATAAAACTTAGAAACAACTACCTCAACTTGAATGGGGTGAGACACTTAA
Source organism: Penaeus vannamei (assembly GCF_003789085.1). Lineage (NCBI taxonomy): Eukaryota > Metazoa > Arthropoda > Malacostraca > Decapoda > Penaeidae > Penaeus > Penaeus vannamei. The sequence goes on along the minus strand of NW_020869761.1, from coordinate 116,568 downwards.
AATACTTAAACATAAAAAGATAATATATAATTGCAAAGGAGAGTCATAGAGTCTTGTCACCGCACATGTTCATGTGTGCCCCACCTACAAGCTGTGCACCTGTCAAGAACAGCCACTAGCAAAAGCCTAATGCCCATATTTTGGGCCATGTGAGTGCTGCATCCAAGGGGTTTATAGTCTCTTTATGACAATTTCATCAAATAATTCTTGGAAACAACTACCTCAACTTGAATGGGGTGAGACCACTGAAAATTTGAGGGGGATGATTCTCTGAGCTTACCAAAGTTATCTTGAAGGCAAAAGGCAGACTTGTAGTCTTTTCTACTACTGTTCAAAACAAAAATTACAAATCATAAATAAAAATAAAACACGAAGTGAAAGAAATGGATTTTCTTACTTTATCTACACAATCAACTTACTTTCCAACTGCAAATGCAATGGTGCAAGTTGTGACAGAGGCACTGAGGTGATGCTGCCATCCTCACTGATGGTAACGGCATGGCTCAGTCCCGAGCTATCCACCTCCTTGACGCACTCCAGGCCACTGCTGCTCTCCTCCACACATCCTAGGTCCCCACTAGCCCCACTCTCCCCAACTGTGATCTCCATGCCACTACTAGGGCTTCCTGCACTCCCGTGGACCAGCCA
>NW_020869761.1:105920-110920 GCF_003789085.1 Penaeus vannamei | reverse complement strand
GCGTTCTCTTGTGTGCTGGAAAGATTAAGATTTCTATAGACTATTTCATCACAGATGATCACTGATTACTAACAAATAATTCAATATTATAAGTATATAAATTCAGAGGAAGTTGGGAGTCATGATACAAACATACAATAAGGCCACAATAATTTTATTTGTTGCCTCTCAGATTTGCCACTTCAAACTTTTGAAGAAAAAGAAAAAAGAGAGAAAGTCCGGAGCAGAAGCCACTACAGGTTTTACTTTTGCAAACCTGTAAATATTACCACTATCAGAGGCACATGCTGGAAACCAATTAGAGAGCTTCTTTGTAGTCACAGCTAGAGGACCACCAAACAGGTAGTGTCTTATCTTTTAAAACAATATGGGTCCTTAGAAGATTTTGTTGGGTGCTGGTGTGCGCCACTCTAAACTCTAGAACTATACTAAACTCATAGTTTTTAACTATATGTTTAGTTTAATTTAGAGTTTAGTTGTAGAGTAGTTTATAGAGCATGTAGACAGTAGAGTAGATCTATGTATTCTTTTTAAAGCTGAGGTTTACATGTCAAAGAAGACAACAAAATGCCAGTGGAGAGGGACTCGACACAGCACACTTTTGTTGTTGTATGGGTTTTTGGTTTTCGGGTACAATTTTTTTTTTTTTTTTTATGTTACTTATTAAACTTGGCTTATTAAACTTTGGATTGACATAATACAAAACAAAAATTACAATAATATTAGTAAATGCAACATGTAATTTCAGTCAAAAACAATGTTCTTTATTTGTAATATTTGTAACAGACCAAAGGACAGCATCCATTACATAAAACGTGCTATGAAAAGCTGAAAACTTGAATAATCCTGTTATTCTTTATGTTCTGCAAGCCCTACACCTTCCCCCGACTTTTTGCTTTTTTTTTTTCCCCCTGTCTCTCCCATTTTTTTTTCTGAAAAATCCAAGAAGCAACAAATGAAATTGATGTGGCCTAAGTATACGAAAAAGAAAAAAAAAAAGAGGAGAAAGTGGGAGGATAAGTGAATGGGCAGACCAAAGGAGGAAAAAAAAAAAAAACTGATATACTTTACCATTGAGAGCATGTCGATTTGACAATCTTTGGTGACAGATCTGACATTCTAAATTTTTGGTGTGTGTTGATCTATGTTCTGTGCAAAGAGAAAAAATAAGTATATGAAAGTCTGAAGTGAGCTAGGATTATTCATCTTCTAACAATTAACTTTATATGCCATAAAATCACATTGTATTAAGATTTTCTAAATCTTATATAGGACAAAAGTAATGCAAACAATACAGATCACCTGAAATTTCTTTCTTGTAACGACCATCAATAAGTTTCATCCATAAAAAGATAATCAAATGCAAACAAAATATCCGAAGCATTACATTCACCAGAAGCCTTTAGCAACAGCATATGTGACTGTACATTTTTTTTAATTTATAAAAACAATAAAAGAAAGTGAAGTAGGACACAAACATACAAGGCTTCCACTTACTGTACAAAGCTACAGGTGTTCGGTACTGCTTGGGGCATTTCTCACACTGGTAGGCAGTTTCTGTTTTACCTGAGGCATTGCTCTTCTGAACCTTTTTAAACTTGCTCATATTTGGTACTAGTACTGGATCGGCAGATATCATTAAGTGAACAGATTGCACCTGAAATACAAGAAAGAAGTATGATAAAAAAGACAAAAAAAATACGAATAACAATTGATTAATTAATAATCATGTCATCCAGCCAATAAGCTTGCCAAGACTACTCAGGTGCTCTTCCGAAGTCCAGATAAATGAGGTGGGATGGCAGTAGGATGGACATCCAGGTGTAGAAAACTAATTCCTGACAGACAATCCATAATATGGTTTAACCCACTGACACTGGTGTACAATGCTGTGGCCACTGGTTTTGTTTGATTAATTCTCTTTATGCACCAATGTCTCTGAAGAACAGAGTCACCAAGGAGTCATTTGCTAGGCCTATCTGACCTTTCTTATTTGTCTCATTCCTAACAAGTAGAGGATGACTGAGAAGAAAAAGGAGACAAAGAAAAAGAACAAAAGGATGACGACAGAGAAGAAAAAGAAGGAAAAGAACAAGACGACATAGGAGATGAAAACAAAAGTCAACGAAACCATAAACAAAAAAGGAAAAAATCTTCACCTCATTCTCATTCTCATCCCCGCTGTTCCTCTGGCTTTCCTCCCCGTTCATGACCTCTTGCTTGACCAGGGCCTTGACATTCTGTAAGTCCTCCTCATCTACTTCTTCCTCTGGGTCCTGATGCTCCTTTTTGATCTTCTTGGCCGCTGAAGGACTCAAAGGATGCTGCTGGAACATATCCCTTCTGCCTTCTGCAAAAAGAGGGAGAGAATACGTATGTTTATATTTGTTATCATTTATTCATTTGTGTATACTGATCTATAAAAATGGTTGTGACATGATTTCTCTTTTTTTTCTAGGAAATTGACCTTTATATCAAATCATATTATCTAATTATATTTTTTCAATAAAATTCAATGAAAAATCAGTCTCTTTCTATACATATTTTCTTTAGACTCTAAATTTCTAAGCTCCTTTCATTATTTCATAATCACTGTTTTAATTAGAAAATAATAATAATAATAATAATAAATGATTACAATATGTTAAAATATATATCTTTTTACCTTTGCCATTTCTTCTATTAATGGTCTGGTTTGATATGTTGATTGATGTTGCATTATTGTTTGAATGTTCTGCAGACAAAAGATACAAGTAAATGCATAGACAATCCCTGATGTGAAAGGTAGAAAAATCTAATGCTTCAAATGTGCCTTGAATATATGTACATGTATTTTCATTCTTCCTCTCAAATGTAAATATCTTTATCATTATCATTATGATGATGATAATTACTATTATCATTTTCATTATCATCATTTCTGTTACTAATACTATAATCAACTTTTATTTCCTTTTTATCATTACTAATATTATCATCATAAAAAATAAATGCTAACACTGTAAAAAAGGATTTTACCTTCATCTTGAAATACTGTGGTCTTTCTTGTTGATAACGAGTTAACATCTTCAAGAGATGACAGCTCACTCACACACTGTTGGAGACAATTTTCAAAATAATATCATAAAGAAACAAATCTTTAAAAAATAGGATAAAACAAAAAATATAACAGCCAATTTCCTGGAGTCATTAACATCCATTTAAAAAAAAGACTACATAATGGATATATCTGAAATAGAATCATAACAAACAAGTGCAAACCTTCCAAGATGAATCAATTTTGGTGCTGTATCCTACCTCACGTGATGGAGACAGCTGGGCTTTGCTCCACAGTGTCTGGATCTGTTTTAGTGCAGCAAACCAGATTTCTGCGGCAACTTTGTGGTCCTCTGGCTGGAGCTGTGACGCAAGGCTTACAATGTCATCCAACTGCAAAACAGAGAGGATTTTTTTTAATTTTTTTTTTTATTACCATAAAATAAAATAATGGTATGTCAGAGCATAGCTTTGCAGGCCTTTGCCGAAGTGCAGAAGGTTTGAAGGCCATAGCAACTGTGGGACTTTGTCTTCAGGGAATGTTATCTTAATTCAAGATTTACTGAATGATTCTGTTCCATTCAGTATCATATAGGATTAATTCAAGCTAATGTGACATTCATTATAAAAAGAAAAAAGAAAAAAGAAAAACATAAAGATACATACACATGTATGTGTGTGTGTGCTTGTGTGCATGTGCGTGACTGCGTGTGCGTGTGTGTGCGTGTGCACATATCCCGTGTGTATACATACCGTGTGTGCATGTGCGCGCATGTGCGTGTGCATGTGTGGTGTGTTATGTGGCATTATATATATGTATATATGTATATGTATGTTATATATATATATATATATATATATATATGTATATTATATATAATATTATATATATATATATATATATATACATATTGTATATATATATATGTATATATATATTATATAATATATATATATATGGTATATATTATATATATATATACAATATATTATGTATATCTGTATATATATTATATATATATAGGTATATATAGTGGTATATATATGTATGATTATATATATGTAGTATAGTGAATATGTATAATATAATGTATATTTATATATGATAAATATATATTATATGTATATAATAATATAGTATATAGTTATATGTATCATATGTTATATAAAATATATGATATTATATATATATATATTATATATATATAATGTAGTCTAGTATATATATATATAATATATATATATATATATGTAATTGTATATAAATGTATAATATATATGTTTATTAATTATATATGTATTATGTAATATATATATCTATATGTATATATATATGTATGTATATATGTATATATATGATATGTATGTTATATATATGGTAGATATACTATATATAATGTATGTATGTATATATATGTATGTATGTATATATATATGTATAATATATATTATAGTAATATAGTAATATATTATGTAGTATATATAATATATATGTAGTATACATAGTATATATGTATATATATGTATAGTATATATTATATATGTATATATGTATTAAGTACATGTATGTATATATTATATGAATATATTATATGTAATATATATATATATATATATATATATATATATATGTATAATTACATTAATAAAGATTTACAATAACTGGGTAAGACATATATATTAATTGCAGTAGTAATTATATATGAATATAAAATTATTTTTCATCTTCATCATTTTGGCTACTTTAGTGATGGCTTGATTTAGTAGTAATATCTGCTACTAATTTCTTATTAGTTGAGCATAATATCTATGAGCAACACAACAAACGGATTTAGTTTTCATATAAAGTATCTATAATTACTGTAGTCTTAACAAGTACAAATCATTAACTATCAATCTTCAAAGGGAACAATGAATTCAATATAAAATTATACAAATAATTTATCTACCCTGAATAGACACCT
>NW_020869761.1:93420-100920 GCF_003789085.1 Penaeus vannamei | reverse complement strand
AAAAAGATTGTGGACTCCACTGTGGATCATTTCAAGAGACTGGACATTCTCATAAACAATGCAGGTAGTAAAGATTTCTCTCTCTCTCTCTCAGATACATCTTTATCTATCTATCTATCTATCTATCTATATTTATGTGAGAAGAAAAGATGAACCAGGTTCAAATTGATTGATATTTAAGACTACTATTTCCCATTCATCTCATATCTTTGAAGATAACCCAAAGTTAAGATAAGTTATCAAATTTTGCACTAAAAGGACTCATTTACCTAATCTCCATTAGATAAAACGTCAGATAAGGATGCATTTGACTTTTTTTTTTTTAAAGGTCAGGTTCATGTTTCTTTCTGAGAAGGTTTTGATAGATTTAAAAAAATTCTTTGGTTTTCTTGTAACTCTCTGGCAGCTGATTGTCATTAGTCTGTCATTAATCTGCAGCTGTCTTCTGGGGATGCAATTTCTTTTGTGGCCTGCTCTGCCAGGTGACTCCAGGTGGCTCTAGGTGGCCCATGGACTTTCTGCCCCTCACCTGGCTACTATTGCCTATTAGTTATATCTCTTGCACTTTCTGTATCCAGTATTAGCTCCTTCTGTATGTTTTAGTCACTCACCCCTTATTTTCTTTCTATATCCAGTATTATCTCCTGTACATTTTAGTCACTCATCCTTTTATTTCCTTTTACAGGGATTCTTGTGCTTGGTGGAATTGAAAGCATCAGCATGGAAGATTATGACAGGCAGATGGATGTTAATGTGAAGTCTGTGTTTATTTTAACCAAGCTTGCTCTGCCGCACATCATTGAGGCGAAAGGGAACATCATCAATGTATCGTCTGTTTGTGGGATCCGATCGGTAAGCCTTTCAACATTATTGAGATTTGATGAAATTATTTTTTTTATTGTTTCGGAGGTATAGGAGTTTTTATGTCATCTGTATGATATAAAACTTGATAGTTTACCCATGAATTACCGTTAATTTGTATATATTTATATCTTTTGTCAGTAAAGCAATAGATAATGATGGTAGTATTCTCTAATTGATATATGAACTGGTATACTGGAATGTTCTCTCTAGAATATTACATTGATTTAATTTAGGTCCTGGTATATAAGGGATATATTTTTAGAAGAAAAAGGAACAAGAAAATAGCCTTAAAGATTCACAATTATTTGTTTTACCTAAAAATCCATCTAATTTCCTAAAGTCACCACAAAAATCCCAGAGATTGGAAGTGAATTCTGGTAGAAGGAGATTTTGTCCCCCCAAAATGTGTCCGTTCTCCTTAGATTCCAGGAATGGTAGCATACAACATGAGCAAGGCCGCAATTGACCAATTTACACGAACTGTGGCCTTAGAGGTGGCTGACCGGGGAGTAAGAGTGAATGCCGTCAACCCGGGGCTTATCATTACTGACATCCACAGGCGAGCTGGCATATCGGAGGAGAACTATCAGAAGGTAAACAAGGAAAGGGGATCAGTTATGTGTAGAGTCAGTGATTTTCATGTGATTGCAGTAAATGGACAACATTCATGAAATTCAAACTAGATTGTACAGACCACTGCTGTTATTATTACAACTTTTGAAGTGATTTAATTTGAATTGGTCAATGATCTTTTTTGTTACATAATGTTATTTTGATACCACTTTGAATTTATATGAATTTTTAATCTTGAGTGTATTAAAGCTTATGATAAATATCTTATATTGTGTCTAATTCAAAGGCATGCTGATAGGGAGGATGCCATTTCCTTTGTTCTCTTTTTTCTCTATCTGTCAGTGAATTTCTTCCTTTATTCAGCAAATAAGGGAAAACACTTTTCCACGTGGCAGGCAAATTAGAGGTGACATCTCGCCCTTAATTCAATAAGTTCATTTCTCTCATTACTTATGTCTTGATCCCTAAGAGCAATTTGCAATACATTTAATTTTTTTATAGTGTCCAAATATGACATATAATTTTCATTTTTGAAAGAATTTTTTTTGAGCAAATATATCAGGGAAAGTTATACTGGGATTGTTATTAGTGATTATATTTTTCTTAACAGTTATAGATTTTAAAGGCAGAACTTTCTCAGTAACCTTTATCAATAAATAGATTTTTGAAAACTTTTTATTCATATATAAAGACAACAATTAATTTCATGAACAGCTTCTCATGTACTCACTTTTGGATCTCATGGGACACTCTGACTGTCTTCCAGATGGTAGAACATACCAAGAAGATGTATCCCCTTGGCCGAGCAGGAGAAGTCGAGGACGTGACAAAAGCTGTCATCTATCTTGCCTCAGAGGATTCGTCATTTGTAACGGGTGTAACACTGCCTATTGATGGAGGCCGGATATTGCAGTGCCCTCGCTGATTGTGGGGCAAATTAGTTTGTCATTCTGGATAGGGCTGTGCTAACCAAAGTGGACATAAATTGTAACTCTTACAGTGTTAATTTTTTGTTTTGTTTTGTTTTTACTTGTTTATTCAATGTTGAAATGATGGTTGTCTTTAAATTAAAGTATGAATAAAAAGTATTACTCACAGCAAATGATATACCTATATATTTTTCAAGAATGTATTACTAAAGACATTAATTTAGTGAAAACAAAGATTGATGTTAAATGATATTATAAAGAACAAAAATTATGATTGACGATTATAGGCTTCCATGTTTGTTGTTCAACAGTATTATTTAGTTCTAAAAGTGTAACTTTCATTGAAGTTCATATTGGCTTCTGATTCTATGAAATATGTCAAGTAAATAATTGCATTGTTAATAGGTTGTTTTTTTATTTCCTCCACATATTTACTAGACACTGTAATGTAATCAGAAAGGATCAGTGATTAATATATATTTGTACAATAATAAAAATGATCTCATGCTGATGTAGCTGGTCATCTCACTAAACAATCAACTTTATCAATACAATTTCCATATAAATTGAGTCAAGGGATAATACAGAATGTTGCAGTCATTTTTGGTGTTCAATGGTAATTATGTACAATCTGTGTCCTCTCCTGAGTGTGCTTAAATATAGTATGGATGTTCTTTAGGAGCTAAATGTAAAGTACAAATTATAAGGTATATTAATAATTTTAAGAGCATCATTATCTCTGTGCTAAACTGTGACTATATATCTGACTATTGCAAACATTTTTCTAGTGTTATCCATGTTCTTGTTTTTCAAATGTTTTTTTCACAGTATTAAAGAAAAGTATTGCAAACTGAGATGAGCTGCAATTAAAACAGGCATTTGGAGAAAATTATATGGATATGGTTTATAATACATTATTAAAAGATATTTAAAATGGTAGGATGATAGATGTTTTGTTCTCTTTATGTTGTACTTAAGACAGAGAGAGAGAAAGGAAAGAATGCAATGCAAGCATCCTCAGCCTACTCACTCTCCCCCCTCTCCCTCCCCCCTCTCTCTCATCTTTTTCCCCTCCCTTCTCTCCCTTTTCTCTTTTGTTCTCTTCTCTTCTCTGTTTTATCTCGCTTCTTCTCCATATATAACATATGATCATAGATATCTGAGCACTTGAAATTTTGGGCTTTTGACACAAAGCAAGGATTGTCACAATTTCGATATTATGACTAACATAAGGCAGAAATATGAAAGCTGTTCTCTGTCTTTGCAGAAACATAAAAAGTCTAAAAATCTGAATGAAAGAAGGCTTTTCAAAGAACTGTGAAGCTCACTGTTCTTACGGAAGTAGGAAAAGCATGGATTTGTTATGACAGGAGTTCTCATTTCTCATTGCTGTCAGAGATACGTAAATTAATGTAAATGATGAGAAAGTTAATAATAATTTACATTGAAAGAGGGGGGAATGCAGATGTAATGATGCATGATCCACCATCTGTCTTGATAGCTTCGGCAATAAATTGTAATGAAATTCATTAATTTCATATCTAGAAATTCTGTAACTAGATTATTTGAAAATCTATATATAAGTCGAAATTTAAACTTTTGGGACAGATATTACTTTCAAGCATTTTACTAGTAATTTCATCCTAAAAGTGGTTGACTAACAACATGTCAATGATAAAGGAAAAACATCAAGATATTTTTGAGTCATGAAACTACTTGTCAGATGGTAAAACCGAACTGAAATCCGTATTTTCCTTCTCATTTCTGTGTTGTCTTGTCATTATACCTATCATAAACAAAATATCATAAACTCACTCATGGCTTCATACTCTCAACTTAGTCTGTAGTGTATTTATCGTACCCTAGATGTTCTAGCAATGTCTTGTATAATGGGTGACATTTTTAAAATGTTATGTTGTATGATTGTAGGCTTAGAAAGAAGTAACTCCGTGACTTGACCGTATAATTTGCTAAAAAAAAATCTACGTGAAGATATGAAAAACTATTAGTGATATTGGGAGTAATAATAGTGGTAAAAGTGGTTTCTTGTTACATTTTCATCTTTCCGATTCTTTACTAAATCAGATAAATTCAAACATATAAAACTGTAATGATGATTATTAACATCTATTACAAATGGTATTTGTGATAGATGCCCGACTTGGTTCATGATCAGAGAGCAATGCATGTGTTGGGGAAGCGAGATCAGTGACGAGTGACCATATTAATCATTTTTTTTCTGGTTCAAAATGATTATAAAAATGATATTATTGATATAATAATAATAACAATAACGATAATATTTTTGTTACTAATATTATCATAGCTATCATTGTCATCATTTCAATAATTTTCATTATCGTTATCACTGGTATTATGATCATCGTTGCCATCATCATCTCCACCACCATCCTCATTGTCAGGATCACCACCACCACCATCATCATCATCACCATCATCATTAACAAGGGGGTCCGAGCCGAAGGGGCAGCGGTGGGTCCAGCCTCAAAAAGGGGGGGGGGGGGGTCCAATGTAGTCTCAACGTTGGGGTCCGCGCCATTTTACCTTGCTAAAAACGCCCTTGTAAAAAACTTGATGTGGATCGGTCTTTTCTTCTACGAGTGTATTTATCAAAGACCTGAATTAGCACTAACTTCAAGATTAAATAAATGCTTGTGCAATTGATCATTGAATGTAAGGACACCAATATTGTTTTTGAAGTACCTCCGCCTTCAATTCCAATGTTCGTTAACAACACTTGACCAATATTCTCTTGTTCAAACTGGCCTCACTGTGTTTCTCGGGTACCTTTTCCGTCCAAGAATTTTTTTTGTCTATTATTTGTTCCAGAATGTATAGTATAAGAAATATTTGGTGCTTTGCTTCCTTTCCTTGTTCTATTTGGACACTTTACCCTGTTCCCTCCTCAGTTTCTCTTTATAATGCGCCCTTCTTGCCACATTTGGTTTAATTTCTTGTACCCATTCTTCAAGAAAAAGGAAAGCAAGAAAAAAAGAAAAACCCTACCTCCATCTCAAATTTATATTATTAATACACACCACACACACAAAAAAAAAAAAAAACATCAACGCATAATAATGACACTAATTCATTTATAGTTACGATCAACTCGGAGCTAAAGTCCCTGAGCGCAACGCAGAATCTGAATGATTCGAAACAATTTCGATCGGTGATCTCTTGGAGGGTTTGAGGACATGAAGACGAGCTACGCAAGGGTTTTAATCGATATGTTGCAATTTTCCCCCGAAACTGATTATCTAATTACTAAATCAAAATTTATGGGGGGAGGGGGGGAGGGAGGTACGAGGCACATTAAAAACTCGTTTTCGGCGCTGAATACTCTGGCGCGCGCCTATCATGACACGGCCAACACCAAATACTAATAAGCAATAGCAATGTCAACAAGGAGTTCCTCAAAGTATATTGCCTATATAGTTTTTTGCCCCATTAAAGAGATGTCTTCTTTAAGGTATTAGAGTACTAATATATTATCATTAATGTATATTTTTCTTCTAATGTATAGAACAAGAGACTGGTACACATATACTCCTACAGACAATAGCAAATACTCATAAATACATCATGGGCATTCACACACACACACACACACACACACACACACACACACACACACACACACACACACACACACACACACACACACATACACAGAAGCTGCCCTTTCTTCATTTTTCTTAAAGTATTTCTTTCCTTGTATGCATTACCTTCCTGAAATGGTCTTCCTGAAATGTTGGTCGATGGGTTGGCATGATAATTGACAGCTGATTATTTATTCACCATTATTCACACAAATATATAAATACACAATACAAAGATCTCAATGACTAAGCTTATTGACAGCTGCTACTGTTCACAAGGTATATATTATAGTGATTAATAACACATCTAAATAGGTGACAACTTTGGGATTGGTGCAATTATATTAAATGTTAAAGTTAAAGTTAATATATGTTTAGAGTTGTTTTGTGCTGATGTTTATATACGGTTGGTGAGCTAAATTTAACAAAATTATGACAATATACTGTACTTTCAGTTTGTGATGAAGTAAGAAATTAAAAGTGTTTACTATAATAAGAAATGGAATTTATAGTTAATAACTTATTACGATATAATCAGAACTCCTTGGCTGTTTAAATGTAAAAGTCTTTTAAGCTTGCTATCGTTGGCTTACACCGGGTCATTTTTAAGCAATATTTTACAGCAAGTTATAAGCTGTAAAAGTTTATGACTGGGATAATCTCATACAGAGAAAAGGGAACATTCGTTACTTATGATCTGTAAAACATTTTTTTTGTAGACAATTGTATGATTACGCAAAGAAATCAAATAATTTCTTCCTATACATTTGTGTCATCACGCAGACAAATGCGAATTTAGGTCGAATTGTATCCGAACCCGATTTAAGACGCCACACCACACTAGGCTATGATTTTTCTTATTAAGGCGATTAAGGATTTGGTGAATTAATCTTTAAGAGTTCATAGTAAGTCTAAATCCTGTGTTATGGAGTGTAGCACAAAGCTTTATGTGAAATGTTTTGATCTTGCAATTTCCATTCTTATCGTTTTTCGTATGTACACCCTTATGTTGATACTGTTTCTCGTGCATTCTGTTTTAATTCATGGGCATCAACAATAATTTTAGTATTTCTAGTATTTTTGTAGAATATGTTATTTTTTTATATTCAAGGTGAACATGGTACCTGTTAACCAGTAAATAATGTAAGTTTAAAGTTCTTTAACTATAGTAAGATAGACTAAATTGAATGGTTACATGTACAGCACATCGACAAAAGAGACAGTTTTAATTTATTTTCGTATGTCTACCATATCATTAATGTATAGCCAACTAATACAGGCTATAATACCAGGACATGCTTTCTGCTTGAGAAATCTGGTTGTACTTTTTATAACCTTGCAATCAGACTTTCTTAGCGTTGGTACTGTGTTGACCTGTATATTAATCATTGGAAGTAAAATTACATTCAACAAAATTTTAATACAATTCATGTCCCGCTGGTGATGTAAGTGTTTTTTGGACATCCAGAATTTCCTTGTTGGATTATTTAATTTATCAGTTTATTTATTCTCCC
>NW_020869761.1:75920-88420 GCF_003789085.1 Penaeus vannamei | reverse complement strand
GACACCTCAAATGCATTAAGCCACTTTAGATTAGTCAGACAGCAATGGCAACGATAAGAACAATCATTAATCTCTGTCCTTATTTTCTTTCATAATGAGACGATGTATTTCGGAAGGACGGCGGCGCCTCGTCGGGGGAATCTAGGGGCGTGGGTGGGCGTGGGGTGGGCGTGGGGTGGCGCGTGGGGGGCGTGGGGTGGCGTAGGTGGTCGTGGTGTGGGCGTGGGGTGGCGTGGGGTGGGCGTGGGGTGGCGTAGGTGGGTGGGTGGTTGTAGGGGCGTGAGTGGGCGTGACGTGGGTGGGCTTAGGGGAGTGGGTTGGCGTGGCGTGGTGGGTAGGTGGGCGGCCTTGGTGTGGGTGGGTGGTGGATGGGCGTGACGGTGGGCGTTTTTTGCGTTTGTGGATCTGTGTGTGTAAGCAGTAGATAAAGAGGTAAACAGGCTTACAGTTAGATATATAGTATGATAGATAGATAGATAAATAAATAGGTAAAGTAGAAAGATAGGTCATAGATAATAGTTTGATAGATAGTTAGATAGATAGACAGATAGACAAATAGCTAGAGAGAGAGAGAGAGAGAGAGAGAGAGAGAGAGAGAGAGAGAGAGAGAGAGAGAGAGAGAGAGAGAGAGAGAGAGAGAGAGAGAAAGAGAGAGAGACAGACAGAGAGAGAAGAGAGAAAGAGAGAGAGAAAGGGAGAGAGAGAGAGAGAGAGAAAGAGAAAGAGAGAGAAAGAGAGAAGTAGAAGAAGACAGAGAAAATGAGACGGAAATAGAAAATCAAATATTTCAATAAAAGAGAGAGAGCGAGGGAGCGAGAGAGAGAGAAAAAAACAGAAAAAGAAAGAGATTGACAACCCAAAAGACGTAAAGAAAGAAAGAGAGAGAGAAAGACAGACAGACAGATAAAGAGATAGTAAGACTGACGTTTGGAGAGATGAAAACAGGACACGAAGAGCATAAAGATGAGCGTCGAGAAGCGCACACGACCCGGCAACAAGTGGTCCGACATTTAAAAAAAAAGTCGAAAATACCACAAAAGGAACAATAAAAAATAGAGAAAAAATAGATAGATAGAAATGAAATAAAATAAGAAATAGAAAAAATATGTAAAAGAAATAAACAGATATTTTTTAAACTTTGTTTATAAAGTCGGAAAAATACCATAAAATAATAATAATAATAATAATAATAATGATAATAATAATAATAAATGCGAACAAATTAATACTCGAAAGAAAGTAAAAAAACAAGCCTGAAGGAATATAAATAAAAAAAAACATCAACACGCGAAACAAAGTTGAAAAAAATCCAAAATAAATAATACTTCAAAAAACAAACAACAAACAAAAACAAAAAAAACATCAATGCGCGAAAGAAAATCGTAAAAACATGGAAAAAAAACGAAAACGAAATCTGTGAAAAAAATCCGTTTACGCCGAAGAAAGAAGACGCCTAAGAGCATAATAATAATAATAAAAAACGAAACACATTGATACAACGACAAATATCAATCACAAAAATAACACACAAACGCAAAAAAGGAAGCAAGCAAACAAACAAAAACCACAGAAACAAACTCAACATTAATACAAAATCAATAAATGAAAAAAAGAAAAAAATCCAAACAGACAACGCGAGAGCAAAATAATAAATTGCAAAAACAAGAACGACAAACAAATTCACATAAAAACACGAACAAAAAAACTATAACAACAGTTAAAACAAACATCAACAAAGAAAAAATAAGACGAATCAATAACAAACACAATGGTGCCAAAACCAGCAAACAAACAGACACAAACATAAACCCAAACGAAACACAAACACAACACATACAGCATAGATTAAACAACAATAACAACAAAATCAAGAAAATTCGCAGCAAAACATTAATACAATTTAAGCAACATACATAACAATAATCAAAGACAAAAAAAAGAAGAAAAAAAATCACGTGATCAAAAAGAGAAACAAAAGACAATGACCTTGAAACATTACAAAAAAAGATGGCACGGCAAAAAAACAGACAATGAAAGAGAACAAAAGAACGCTCAAACAAACAAAAACCACACAATAACCACACACAACAAACACACAACAACAACACCACTCCGCCCCCAACACAAGCACAAACAAATAAACAAACAAAACCCAATACCCACACAAAAACAACAGAACACAAAACCAGAAACACCCCCCCCCAACTCCTCCCACAAAACAAAACAAACAACAACGCCAAACAAACAAAACACAATACCACACACAAAAACACACAGACAACAACCACCAACTCCCCCCCCCCTAACCCCTCCCACCCCCACAAACAAACAAACAAACCACACTCGATCGCCCAATCGGAAAGCAAGCGGAGACCGACCCTGAAACGGGGAGACAGCGCTTCGTTTCGTCTCCGTTTCGATGAGTCTGCTTCAGTTGCATCTGTCCCGCATCAGACGCCTGGTCGGATGAGATCAGCTTCAGTGAGGGAGAGAATTAGACATGAAACGCAGCTACGCACGCACACGGACGCACACGAACCTACACGGACACACATGGACGTACACAGACGTACACGGATGTACACGGACGCACATGGACGTACATGGCTGCACACGGACATACACGGATGTACACGGACGTACACGGATGCACACGGACGCACACGGATGTACACGGGCGACACGGACCTAAACGGACGTACAGACGCACTGGGGGAGTTGGGGGAAAGGGGGGGAGGGTGCTGGGGAGGGGGGACGGAGGGAGGGGTAAAAATACACACCCACGCACACACGCGTATGCGTGCACGTGCAGACGACATAGGCAGAGAGAGAGAGAGAGAGAGAGAGAGAGAGAGAGAGTGAGAGAGAGAGAGAGAGAGAGAGAGAGAGAGAGAGAGAGAGAGAGAGAGAGAGAGAGAGAGAGAGAGAGAGAGAGAAGAGAGAGAGAGAGAGGGAGAGAGAGAGAGAGAGAGAGATAGAGAGAGAGAGAGAGAGAGAGAGAGAGAAGAGGAGAGAGAGATAAACAGTGAGAAATAGAAAGAGAAAAATAGAGAGAAAGAAAGAAAGAGAGAGAGCGATGGAGTAAAATAGAGGATTAAGCAGACAAGGTGGCGGATTAAAAGAGTTTAAAAATAACACACACAACGAAAGATAAAGAAACAGCTGAAAAGATGGAGAACGAGAGAGACCAGATAGAAAAGAAGAGAAAATCGTGAGACAAATAAAAAGAATAAGAATAAGAAAAGAAAAAAAAAAAAAACGGAGAAAAAAAAAAAAATCCACAACACAACAGCGTACAAAGAAAAACGAAAAAAGGCAAAGAAAAGAAACCGAAAAAGAAAGAAAAGAAAGAAAGAAAAAAAAACATTACACAGGTGAATGCAGCTTCGCGCAACTCAGGACAATATTGACTGGTGAATCACGGATATTCTGAGATAAAGAGGTGAAGGACCCTGTACTTTGCTTCTATTTCCGGAGGCTGAAGAAGCGCCGTTTGTTTACGTGTGTTTCGTCGATATCTCGCGCGAAGTCTTTTTTATCGACCTCTTGCTTTTTGATTCGATTTGCTTGGTTGCTTTGATTTGTTTCGGGAGACGCTGCGGCTGTCGGGAAAATTGTCTGTGTTTTTTTAAGGCTCGCGGGTTGATTTGGGGACTTCGGTGGTGGCAGCAATTGTCGGCGGGGCTGTGTCACGCGCGCCGATATGAAATCTGATATAATTATGAAATAAAATCTTCCGTAAACAAAGAGATGCTAATTTGACCTCGTAATCCCCGGGCTTTGTGTCCTGCCGGTCCCTCCTAATACCCGGGATAAACGAGGAAATTCGCCGATCTCCGGGAAGAAAACGCTCTAAATCGCGAATCCATTACTTATAAAAATAGCCTCTACTCGCAGGCGTTACTAGAACTATTTTCCGCCGCCTATTTTTCGCGCGGGATGGGAGGGTCGTCTCTCGAGCGCGCGATTTAGTCACAATACAAATATTTTCGATCAATGCGGCGCCACCTTTTGAGCGCGCATGATAACAGTCGTTTCCTTCCTAAGGGCTCTAACTTTACATAATTTAGGTGAAGCGCGTTGTCGGCCGGAGCTTTAACCGCGGCTGCTGCAGGTCGTCGCCGGCCACGACTTACGACCGGCGCCCTTAGCGAGCCTGAACCTTCCTCTTTGTTTTAATTACCAAAAGACCTATTGAAAGGCTTGGCGAGTGTCGCGTCACAGCACTTTACAGATCATACCCAAGATTTAACAGCGGGCGTCGCTATCTTGCAAAGCCTTGGGGACCTTTGAAAAGATCTTGAGATGTTTCTCCCGCGAGCGAAGGAGGAGCGAGATCGGGGCTAGAATTTCCACATAATAAGAAACGCGTTTGTGTGGTTGTGTACGAAGAGAGGGAGAGGAGAGAGAGAGGAGAGGACGAGAGAATAGGAGAGGAGAGGAGAGGAAGAGAGGAGAGGAGAGGTGCAGGAGAGGAGAGCGCTAGGAGAGGGAGAGGAGAGGCAGAGAGAGGGAGATGGAGAGGATCGAGCGAGAGGAAGACGGAGACCGAGGAGAGTGAGCAAGGAGAGGAAGCAGGACGAGGAGAGAGGATGAGGGAGGGAGAGGAGTGAGGAGAGGAGAGAGGGAGAGAAGAGGACGAGAGAGAGGAAATACGGAAGCGGAGAGCGACAGACACGCAGGAGAGGTGGATGACGAAAACGCACACACACGACACACAACACCACACACACAACACACCACACACTACAACCACACACCACCACAACACACACGAGGGAGAGAGAGAGAGAGAGATCGAGAGAAAGATGAGACCGAGAACTGGAGAGAGAGAAAAGAGAAGAAAGAGACAGACCAAGATAAGAAAAGAAAGAACAGAAAGAAAGAGAAGAGAGAGAGCTCGCGAGAGACGAGAGCAGAGAAAAGACAAGAAAGAAAGGAATACAGATAAGAAGATAAGATAAAGATAAAGAAATCCTCTTACAAGAAAGAAAGAATCAGAAAAAAGCATAGAAAGAAAGGAAGAAAAAGACGAGAGAGAGCAGAGATGCGAGAGAGAGAGAGAAGGAGGAGTCGAGAGACAGAGAGAAGTGAAGAGAGAGAGAGAGAGAAAAGAGAGAGAAGAAGAGAGCAGGAGACAGAAGAAGGATAGAGGAAAAGAAGACAGAGAAGAGAGAGAGGGAGAGAGAAGAGAGAGAGAGAGAGAGAGAGAGAAGAGAGAGAAAGATGAGAGAGAGAGGAGAGAGAGAGAGAGAGAGGAGAGAGAGAGACTTTGTGAGAGAGAGAGAGAGAGAAAGAGAAGAGAGAGAGAGAGAGAGCAGAGAGAGAGAGAGAGAGAGAGAAAGAGAGAGAGAAGAGAGAGAGAGAGAGAGAGAGAGAAGAGAATGAGAGAAAAGAGATTATACACTGAAAAAAAAAAATGAGACAGGAAAGAAAGAGGCGATAACGAAGGGACAAACGAACAAAAACAAAAAAGGAAAAAGAAGAGGCAGACAGAACAGACAGACAGGAAGAGAGAGAGAGAGAGAGAGAGAGAGAGAGAGAGAGAGAGAGAGAGAGAGAGAGAGAGAGAGAAGAGAGAGAGAGAAGAGAGAGAGAGAGAAGACAGAGACAGAGAGAGAGGAAAGAGCAGAGTCAGACAGGACAGGAGACAGACAGAGAGATAGAGAGAGATAGAGAGAGAAAGAAAAGTGACGGAAACATAGGCCCGCACATGGTACGCAGATAAAAGAACAAGGAGGGGGAGTCTGTCCTAAATTCGCCAATACGTGCCGCGGAAGACATCTAGGTAAGTTTCCCCTGCAATAAAAAAGCAAAAAAGAAGAAAACGAGAAGAGAAAAAAATACAACATTGGTAAGAACGCTGACTATGGCGAGGCGAGAAGAGTTACCCAAGTAATTGTACACCCGAGCGACACGTGTGCGCGTGTGTGTGTACGTCACCGCGTGTACATTACAGCATGTACGTTTGTTCGTGCGTACGTGTGTAAAACCGTGTCTCCTGGTGGCGTCGGAAGTCCAAGAAATTTTCTCAATTTTTTTTTCTCTCTCTTTTCTACTCGTCTTTTTTTTCTTTCTTTTTTTGACCATCTTTTACGGCTCTCTGTAACGGCTAAACCCCGTGATCATGACTTTGATACTCATCTTTATAGCCGGTTCTCTATCAACTATCGGGGGAGGGGGTGAGAGGCGGAAGGGGGAGGGGTGATGAGGGGAAGGGGAGGGGAGGGGGTGATGAGGGGAATAGGGGAGCGGAAGTGGTGAGGAAAGGGGGGAGGGGTGATAAGGGGAGGGGAGGGGGTGATGAAGAAGGGGGAAGGGGTGATGAGGGAAGGGGGAGGGGTGATGAGGGGAAGGGGAGGGGATGATGAGGGGAAAGAGGGGGTGATGAGAGGGGAGGGGAGGGGTGATGAGAGGGAGGGGAATGAGGGTAGGAGTGGGTGATGAGGGGAAAGGTGGAAGGATGAGGGGAAATTGTGATGAGGAAGGAAAGTGGGAGAAAGTGGAGATGAGAGGAGAGGAAAAGGAGAGAGGGGATTGAGAGTGAGAGAAAGAGAGAATGGAGCGGGGGGGGGGGGTCAGAATGGCGACAGCTTGCCGCCACTGGACAGAACAAATTGAAATTCTGGGAAGATATATTTACCCCCGCGTCTCCTATTGAGGTGTCTCTTTCTCTGATTCGGAAGGAGACTAACAGAATGAGGTCGAAAAGATGAGGTATAATTTGTTTGTTTCTGTGTTGTTTTCTTATTTCTTCTCGTGGGAAAAAATATTGCTAGTGTATATTTTCTCTCTTCTATAACTTCCATTCTTTCTATTCTGTACGTAATTGTGCCAAGAAAACTAGAGATAATTTTATTTTCACTTTTGTTGCATTGTATTCTAATCTAAAAATTCTAAATAGCTCTTGGTATAAACACTTAAAAAAATGAAAAACAAACAAGCAAATTTTTTTTTTTTTGCATTACATCCAATTCAAAAATTCTAAATAGCTTTTGAAATGTAAAATAACAAAACAAAAAAAATAAAAAAAAAAAAAAAAAAAAAAAAAAAAAATTAGCCAAGTGTTCCCATCCTCCTAATTAACAATCTAACTACTATTTAAATAAAAAAAATAACATCCCTATGTTTTTATAAATGTCCATGTGAAAATCCGTGGAATCGGCGAACTCTCTCTCACAATACCTTTTGTATAAATAAATCCCTACTTTTTTATTATGTCATGTATAAATCCGTGAAAAGTGCGAATCGGCGCTCACTCTCTCTTTTCAAATACCTATT
Source organism: Penaeus vannamei (assembly GCF_003789085.1). Lineage (NCBI taxonomy): Eukaryota > Metazoa > Arthropoda > Malacostraca > Decapoda > Penaeidae > Penaeus > Penaeus vannamei. The sequence goes on along the minus strand of NW_020869761.1, from coordinate 81,139 downwards.
TATTTCGTATAAACTGACATAAAGTGAAGCCTAATGGCGCATAAACCTCTAACAAAAATTTCATTGTTTTTAAACTATCGCTCTCTTTGTTTAAACCCGTTGGTGAAATTTCACAGAATTTCGATCATATCTTTTGAACGCTGGCCTATCAGCACCCACTTGGAGAAAGACAGGGAGAGAGAGAGAGAGAGGAGAGAGAGAGAGAGAGAGAGAGAGAGAGAGAGAGAGAGAGGAGAGAGAGAGAGAGAGAAGAGAGAGAGAGAGAGAGATGAGATATGAGAGAGAAGATAATACATACATAGATAGACAGAAGTAGGTAGATAGACAGATAGATACATGTACACAGTATATATATACATATACATACATACACACGTACACACATATATATATATACATACACATATATTATATATTATATATATATATATATATATAATATATATATATACATATATATATTATATATATATAACATATATATATACTATATATATATATATATATATATATACATATATATATATATATATATATATTATATATATACATATACATAGACATAGACATAGACACACAACACCACACACACACAACACACACACACACACACACACACACACACATATATAATATATATATATAATTTATATATATATATATGTATATATATGTATATATATATATGTATATATATATATATATACATGTATATATATATATATATATATATATATATATATATATATATATATATATATATATATATATATATATATATATATATATATATTATATATATATATATATATATATATATATATATATATATATATATATAATATATATATATATATATATATATATATATATATATATATATATATATATATATATATATATATATATATATTACACACACACATATATATTACACATATATATATATATATATATATATATATATATATATATATATATATATATATATATATATATGTATATATACATTTATATATTTACATTATATATATGTATATATATGTATATATATATATATATATATATATATATATATATATATATATATATATATATATTATATATATATATATATATATATACATACATATATATTCTGAGAAAGATGAAGAAAGAGAGACAAGAAATTGAGAAAAGAGAATAAGAAGTAGAACAAGCAGAAAAAAAGACGAAGGACAAAAGCAAAAGAAAGAAGAAAGAAAGCGAAAGAAAGACGAGGTGAGGGGTCGAGGAAGGAGAAAGGCAGGGGAGGGGGATGGGGGGGGGGAACAAAAATAAAAACACGAAAAAAAAAAAAAATCCCAGCTAGTTCTCGTGTCAAAACATAAACACATTAGTGAACTCGAGACAGCAAGTTCCTCGACAGAAAGTCTCCTTCTGAATTTGCAATCTGTCACACTACGCTCCAGCCACGCCTCCTGAATCCTCCACGCCCCCAACTAGTCCCAAACCACGCCCGCGAACTCCTTGCCCCACCCACGAAAGTCTTCAGTAAGCATGCTAACTACATCTTTACTTAGAATTCATTAAATCTTTCCTTATTACAAACCCAGATATCATTTAGCAATTTTAGTCTGCGTATATAGTCACTGACTTGTTCCACAAAACAGATTCTTAACCATTTATAATATGAAAGAAAAGTGAAAAAGGAGAGATAAAATATATTATATATTTTTTCCTGTGATTAATCGTGGCTATATTAATTTTAATTAATTTATGTCTTTCTCATCATATAGACTTCAATATTTTGCAATATGCTCTCTCTTTGTATGTATATAATTGTTCTCTGTAAAATCTACTAGTTTCTTTTTACTTAAATCATAGTCTCCCCTAAATTGATATCTAGCATCAGTATATTTGCCTAGGATTAGCATTCAAGACCATAATGATTTTGGGGTAAATTTAATACGAAATTAATCTCGAAATTGTTCTCAATGACATAATATAACCTAATCACTCATATTTTTATTTAAACGGAAAGCGATTTCCTTTTAAAACAGTCATACTTATCACTTTCCTAAACTCAAAACACATTTCAAAATATAAATCATCGTCGGATACAACTTCCTCCTGCCATTAATCTGTAATTCACCTAATCAGTCAGTTTGCGATAAACATCTTCCTTCTGTATCTCATCCTGGGGCCTCATTACCTGCAAATATACCTGTCATTTAGCCAATTAACACCTCTACCTGAGCGTGTAATCTTGGATATGAATATTGCTTCACGAATGACATTTCCCGCCCAACGGCTATTAGGAGACACGAGCGTATCACTTTTTAAAATCATTATTATTACTTTCCTGATGTAAATACGTTGATGAATGGTATTAATATTATCTGTAAATTATTTTAGATTTAGTTTTAATTTATTTACGAAATGATTAGTCTTTGGCGGGTCGGTTGATAAAAAAACGGAAAATTGGAGAAAAAAAAAGCAAAACAACAGAGGAATGCGCCCTATCGCGACCTCTTTCAGCACAAGTGGTCATATATTTATGACCCATAATTCTCAAGGAGGTCAGAGCCGTCCCTGTGCCCAATCCAAGTGGCCGAACAAGTAGGAAAAGGACTTGGCGCTCAATTAGCCTAGTTACAGGAGCAAATCGCATTCAATTTGCCTCGAATGGCCTTTGAACGAGCGCACGTATCCCCTTGAGCACGCTATAGTGTCAGGTTGTATTTGGATAGGTAATTACCCTGTTTACTCTGAAGATAAGACTAATTTTTCTCCGCCCTTGAGATTCTTTTCGGATAAGCCGGTGCGATGCAAGGAACGGCCACAGGTCATTTTGCATATTAATCTCCCGACACGGTCAATCCGTAACCTGAAACGCGTTTTCTGTGGTGTGAGCATTTTAGGCTAGTCACCCCTACATCGGCGGCAGGTCGGCTGCACACCGTCACCGCGCGCCTGGCTCGTGTAGGCGGTAATGAGCACGACTCCCTGAGACGATAACCCTGAGGAGACACTTCGTCAGGGTGATAAAGACGGCGGCTGACGGAGGGGCTGACGGCGAGAGGGAGAAGGGAAGGAGATGACGGATTAAGGGCCTCTTGTGAGGACGACAAGGCGGGGTCCGTTGTGGGAGGGGCGATGGATGGGTGAAGAGGCGAGAAAAAATGGCTGATGAATGAGACGTAGAAGACGGAGATTCCGGGGCTTACGGATATAGGAGAGAAAGAAAAAGAGAGAAAAGAGACCGAAAGAGATAATCCCACCTATGAGAGAATAATAAATAAATAATCAAGCAAGACAAAAAATAAAGAATAAACAACACAAAGAGAGAGAGAGAGAGAGAGAGAGAGAGAGAGAGAGAGAGAGAGAGAGAGAGAGAGAGAGAGAGAGAGAGAGAGAGAGAGAGAAAGAGAAGAGAACAGAGAGAGAAGAGAAGAAAGAACGAGAGACACAGATAGAGAAAGAACGAGAGACACAGATAGAGAAAGAACGAGAGACAGATAGAGAAAGAACGAAAGAGAAAAAGTATGAAAAATAAATAAATAAAAGAGTAAGAAGAAGAACGAGAGAAAGGGCAAACGAGCGAACCACGCAATCCTTCACAACTGCCAGGACGACCCGCCCCCGAGTCCAAATCCACCGTGAGTGATGAGAAGAACTGACGAAGGAGGAGGAAGAGAGGTGGTGGAGGAGGAGGAGGAGGAACAGAGCGGGAGAGGAGGAGGAGGAGGAGAGAAAGGAAGAGGAGGAGAGCAGGAGGAGGAGAACAGGAAGAGCAGCAGCAAGGAGAAGAGCAGCAGCAGGAGGAAGAGAGCAGGAGGAGGAGGAGGAGAGCAGCAGCAAAAGGAGGAGGAAGAGAGAAGGAGGAGCAGGAAAAGTGGAGAGCAGGAAGAGCAGCATCAGGAAGAGGAGGAAGACGCCCGCCATGAGCCTGCGAGAGGACCACCTTCCCGTCAGGCGATGAGGAAGCTGAGGACTGATATCGAACTCAGCTGGACAGGATCGGGTGTTGGGGGAGGGAGAGGAGGGGGATGGGGGTGGGTGGGAGAGGGAGGAAGGAGAAGGGAGAGGCAGAGAACGTGAGGGAGTGAAGAGAAAGGTGAGAGAGGAAAAAGAGGAATAGATGGAATGGATATATATATATATATATATATATATATATATATGTATATATATGTATATATATATATATATATATATATATATATATATATATATATTATATATATATATATAAGAGAGAGAGAGAGAGAGAGAGAGAGAGAGAGAGAGAGAGAGAGAAGGAAGGGAGAGGGAAGGGAGGGAAGGGAGAGGGGAGGGAGAGAATGAAGAAAAAGGAGATAGAGAGGGAGGGGTTGAGAGAGAGAGAGAGAGAGAGAGAGGAGGAGAGAGAGAGAGAGAGAGAGAGAGAGAGAGAGAGAGAGAGAGAGAGAGAGAGAGAGAGAGAGAGAGAGAGAGAGAGAGAGAGAGAGAAAGCTCCAGAAGAGAGAGAGGATGATATGAAGGAAGGATGTGAGAGATAGATATATTGCTGGACAGAAAAGAGTGAACGAGATGATGTCCCTTAATATGATGTCCGATCATTTCTGTCACAGAAATAAGTAAATGGAAAACGACTAACATAAAGTCTTCGTTTACCTGAAGTACTCAAAATGTTCTTAATTACACACTACTTACGAGCAGAGACGGGCAGACAACAACAGAAAAAACGAATGCACACACGCACAAACATGCTTGTTTGGATATATAGCTATACACACAGATTAACACGTAAATATAAACAGATACTGGTGGCCATTGAGACATATTATTTCAATATGTTTCCTTAGCTATATCTCTAAGATAATCCTGCATCACCGCATGTCATCTGAGCAAACAAGCAAATAAACAAACAAGACCTTTTTTCAGCGACAGTAATGGCATGATGATTATCTCGGTTCCCTTTTGCAGAAAGAAATAGAGCGCGGAGGCGGGCGTCCAGCTGTGAAGTACAAGCAAGGAACATTTGGCAATTAGTCGCTCCCGATAGTCGAGTTGCCACTTGCGACATTAATGTGTTTTGCGCCGCTGGCTGCGGGAAACGGCAGACAAGAAGCCGTCTCTGGGTCGACGCAGGGAGTATTTTGAGGCTGTTGATTAAAGGAGGAAGGAAATGAGTTTGGTGCCGATCGGCCAAGAGCCTGGCAGGAGCCTCAGCGCCGCGGAAGGGATAGATTAGC
>NW_020869761.1:60920-65920 GCF_003789085.1 Penaeus vannamei | reverse complement strand
TAGTAATAATTGTAATAACAATAATATGATAATGATAATGACAATAACATGATAATGATAATAATAAATGAATGATAATAATAATAATAATAATAATAATATAATAATGTAATAATGATAATAAAATGATAATGATAATGTAATAACAATATATGATAATGATAATAATATAATGATGATAATTAATAAATAATGATAGTATTAATAATGATAATATAATGATAATGTACTTTGATAATAATAATAATTTAATACATAATAATAATAATAATAATAATATAATAATGCATTAATAATGTTAATATAAAATGGATAATGATAATGTTTAATGATATATGATGCATAATAAATGATAATTGAGAATATAATAATGGTGATGATAAAATCCATACTGAAATAATAATGATAAAAATCAATAATAGTAATAAACAATAATAATTGATAGTAATAATAATGATAATAGTAATAATAATAATAATGTTAATAATGATAATAAGTGACTAATAATGATTACTAATGATAATATAAACAATTATGGATGATGATGATGATAATTAATAATGATAAGAAGGAGAAAACGATAAATTTGATGGCAATGTCTTATATGATAAATAAATGTTAATCATAATAATAAGGGATAACGATAATAATGGTAATGATGATATTTCATACATAATAATATCAATTATAATGTAATAATAGAACAATTAGTAATGATAATGATAATGATAATAATAAAAGTAAATAATGGTAATTAATCATGATAATAAGGAAATTAATTGATAATAAATAATAATGCATATTGATAATTAATAATAATAATAATAATAATAATAATAATAATAATAATAATAATAATAAATAATAATTAATAATAATAATATAATTAAATAATAATGATAATAATAATAATAATAATTAATGATGAAAATAAATACTTATGATAAAAATACTACAGTATTCAAAAATCAATAACATGAAGCATGAAATGATGATGACAATAAACCCACTACAAGAACATAATGTAATAATGATATAATGATAATAATAATTAATAATAATAATAATAATAATAATTAAATAATAATAATAATAATAATAATAATAATAATAAATAATAATAATAATTAATAATAAGACGATAATAATACAATCCTAATAATGATTGATAATGATGATAGCATTAAAAATGATAATACTTAGGATGAAATAATAACAATAAAAAATATAATGATAATACTCTTAAAAAATGATGATGATAAAGAAAATAAAACAAACAACCGATAAAAGTACTTGATGATAACTTATTGGTAAAAATGGATAGTAAAGAATTAATGGTGCATAGTAAAGTTAACAAAAAAACAATGATGATAATACCCTGCTCAATAGCAAGAATTAATTGATACTATAAACTATGAATAAATAACCTCCGATCAGGGCACTAGAACCCTCGTCATTGCAGGCAGGTAATTGCAAAACACGACCACCCATTACCACTGAGCTACACGAACCTACTTACTGCAAAAGTGGCAACTAGGAGGTGATAATAATGATAAAATTGCATAATATCTGATAGATAATGAATAATAATAATAATTGAGATAATGCATGAACAGTAGTAATAACTAATGATGAATAATAATGATAATAATAATGAGAAATACTAAGCTTAGGGCAATTTAACAGAACAAACATAATTCTGATAATAATTTGATTAATGATACATGACTGCATATAATGATGATAATGCTAGACAATACTAACTAATAATGATGATGCAGAATGATAAAATGAACATGAAAATAATAATGATTATAATAATAAGGTTAATGATAATTGCAATAATCTCTCACGATAGTAATAATTGTAATAACAATAGTATTAATTAAAAATGTAATAATGGCAATAACGAATAATAATGATCGATAATAATAATTGATAATAAATATAATGGATAATAATTAATGATGATAAATATTTAATGATGATAATAATACATAACAACAACAAAAACAATAATAATTCAATAACAATGATTATCAATAATAAATGATTATGATAATGGTAATTGATTAAATTATATGATCAATTCAATCATAATGATAATAATAATGATAATATAATCAATAATGATAATTAACAATAGTAATAATAATGTAATTGATGATAAATGATAATTAAATAATAATAATAATTATTATAATAGCGCTTAATAATGGTAATAATGATAATAATAACAATTATGATGATGGTGATAATTTAATGATAATAGAGGAAGGAACCGGATAATAATGACAATGTTGATGATAATAATGTAATCATAATAATAAAGGATAACATAATTAATGGTAATTGATTTATATTAGTAATTAATGATAACCATAATAATGGTAACAATAGTATATACAATTAATGAAATGATAATAATAATAATAATAATATAATATAATAATAAATAATAATAAAATAATAATGATGATAATAATAATATTAATAATAATAATAAATAATAATAATAATAATTAATAATAATAATAATAATTAATATAATAAATCAATAATATTAATGAAAAATTGATTAATATTAATAACTATCAATGATGTAATAATAATAAGGATGATAATAATGAGTTTTAATAAAAATGTAATATAAAAAATATCAACGATGATAATAACAATAACGACAATAATAGTATTGATAAAAGATATGAAAATAATAATGATAATTATGAATGAATTAACCTCTCCGATCGAGACTCGAACCCTCGTCATTGCAGGCAGGTAATTGCAAAACAGACGCTCTAACCACTGAGCTACACAGTCCAACTACCTGCTTGCAATGACGAGGTTTCGAGTTCTTGATCTGTGAGGTTATTTATTCATCAATTCAATTCGGTAGTGCGCATTTTCCATTTTTTAATGTATATAATGATAATAACGATATCAGTATAAAGGAAAATGATGACTACAAAAATGATAATGAATCATTATTATTGAAATGTAAAAGTAATGATAATTTTGAAATTTAATACCGGTTAATGATATTGACATTTGTAATAATAATAAGAATAACAACAATAACAAAAAAAATAATGATGATGAAAATAATAACAATGATAGTAATAATAATAGTAATGATAATGATAATAAAAACTACTACTACTGCAATTACTAACTAGTAATAATGATAATAATGATAATGTCGAGAATAATAACAATAGTAATGATAATAACAACAATGATAATTAAAACAATGATAATGATAATAATCATAATAATAATAACAATGATAATGATAATAATAATCACAATGATAATATGAATAATAATTATTATGATAATAATGATAACAGTGATAATAACAGTAATGATGATAATGATAATGATAGTAATGATGATAATGATAATTATAATAACATAATGATGATGATAATGATGATAATATAAAGAGCAATAACGATAGTAATAATGAATTAATGAAATAATTATAACAATCTATGAGGATATAATAATAATAATAATGATAAATAATAATGATAGATGATGATGAATAATAATAGTAGTAATAATCATAATAACAATAAAGATGATAAAGCTAATAATAATGATAATAATGATAATAGAATAATAAACTAATGATAATAAAATAATAATGATAATGATAATAATAATAATAAATAATGAAATAAATATAATAATAATGATAATGATGATAATAATAACAATAATAATAGTAAATAATAATAAATAAATAATGATAACAATAACAATAATAATAATAATAGTAATAATAACAACAACAATAATAATAATTTATGATAATAGTAATAATAATAATGATAATAATAATGATAATAATAATAATAATACAATAATAATGATGATAACAGTAATAACAATGATAATAATGATAATAGTAATAATAATAATAATAATAATAATAATAATAATAATAATAATAATAATAATAATAATAATAATAATAATAATAATAATAATGATTATTGAAAATAATAATAATGATAATGATAATATGATATAACAACAGTAATGATGATGATAATGATGATAATAATAATTATATAATAATAACAACAATGATTATGATAATAACAATGATAATGATAATGATAACGATCGTGATAGCAGTGATGATAATGTTAATCATCATGTTATCATTATCCTCTCACACTGGTAATAAGTGTTAATAAATGCGAAACAAACATTAACGAAGCATGTCACAAAATTGTAAATACGTATGTGCGTGTTATCCTGATATAATACATTTTGCTATTTAGGGAGACAGAGAACCGGATAAAGCGAAAGAGAAAAGACAGGCATTTACGAAGCGTTTTATAAAAAAAAGTAAATATACATATGCGTGTAATATTGAATTATATATATATTTGTTTTGTATGGAAAGATAACAAGTAGGAAAAAACAACATTTATGATAACGTTTACAAAAACCATGATTATACACCATACTTATTAACGTTGAAAAAATCGTGATTATTAAGCTATCAGTACTGTTAAAATCAAGACTGGCGTATGTAAATGATAAAGATAACAGGATCAATATTTGATAACAATGATAATGATAAGATAGTCATGATAGTGATCATAATAGCAATGATAATCCTACAATCAAGATAAACATAATGATACATATGATATCGATAACAATATTAGGTGATCAGTAAGGAGAAGTTGATAATAGTAGAGACAATAACGTTCATAATTCGATCATCATTAGAGAATAAAATCAATGATAGTAACGATCATATGTAGAGTATGAATTAATGATAGGAACGACTTAATAATGATCATAATTTGATCATCAATAGAGGATAAATTAATGATAGTAAAGAATTGATAATGATAATAATTCATCTCACAATATCAGTAACGGTATATCGAAATGATAACAAGAGCAACAGCAGGAACGCAGCGAAGATAACGCTCCCTTTATAACGAAACAGGCAGCCTTTCCCCCATCTC
>NW_020869761.1:33420-50920 GCF_003789085.1 Penaeus vannamei | reverse complement strand
GGTGATTGTGTTATGGTGTTATTATTTATCACTGTTTGTTATTCATTGTTATATATATTTATTGTTATTATTGGTAGTAATAGTGGTAATATTAGTAATAATAATAGTAATATTAATGACATAGTAATAATAATAGCAATATTAATGATAAAGTAATAATAACAGTAATATCAATGATATAGTAATAATAATAGTAATATTAATAGTCGTATTCCTTTCGCCAATAAGGTCACGTTTTTGGTAGCGTTAGTTAGTTAATTTGTTTGTTCGTTAGTTAGAAGGATACCTCTGAGGTGTGTCTTAGCCTTACTTAGATGCCATAAAATTTTGGTGGTGATCCGGATCATAATACGGATCCAGGATTATTTTTCTTTCAAATCATTGCATTAGTTACCCCTGTTTCATTGGTAATAGGGGTAACTATTATTATTATGTTTACGGCGTCATCAGCGTCCCTGAGAAAGAGGCGATTTAATTTATTCTTCAGGTGTGAATATTTTTATTGCATCAGTGATCCTGTTGCCTTGGCGGAGGTATGCGCTCATGAGTGCTTCTATTTTTCAATATGTTTGTTATTATTATCATATTTTGTTATTTTTACTATTGCTATTACTATCATCATTATTACTAGTGACATCATTGTTATCATTTGATTATCATTATATATTTCATTATTATTATTTGTATACTATTCTTTACTATATTCAATATCATTATTTATTACTATTGTTATTAACATTGACTATTATTATCATTCTTCTTTCTTATCATTATTATGATTATATATTACCATTATTTATTATCATTATTCATTATTTTTAATTATCTACACCATCTATCATTATCATCATGATTATCATCGTATATCCAAATTCTGTGATAATTTCTATACTATATAGAATCAATATCTACTGTAATTTTGGAAATGAATATATGTAAATTGAAAAAAAAAATGGAATTGTGTGGTGGTACCACACACACACACACACACACACACACACACACACACATATATATATATATATATATATATATATATATAGACGTGTGTGTGTGTATATATACAATATATATTAAGTATGTATATACATTGTATTATGGGTATACATACCATGCATATATACATACGAAAGATAAAGAGGAAGTTCACGAAGACGAAGAAAATAATAAAGATGAAGAAACTAAAAAGCTAGAAGGAGAAACAAAAGGAGAAAAAAAAAAAAAAAAGAAAGAGAGAAAAGAAAAAAAAAAAATAAAAAAAGAAGTAGAAGCAGAGGGGTGGCGTGGGGTGGGGTAATCTTGTAATGTTAATTCGTTATGTTAATATGTTAATATCATTAATATGTTAATGAAAATGTTGATAGAATTAGTCAGATTTTGTCATTTTCTTAAGGCCACGCAAGGGTCTTAGGCCTCCCGCAGACACCAGGGGGGGGGGGGGCTATGAATTTAATTAAGAAGAGGGAGGGAGCAATGGGTAAGGAGGGGGAGGGTGAAAAACCGTTCCTTGGTGTATTAAAAGGAGGGGGGTTATTGCAGTGGGGGGAGGGGAACACCGTTCCTTGGTGTATCAAGGGGGTTATTGGTAATTGCAATGGGGGGGGGGGGCGGTGAAAAAACGTTCCTTGGTGTGTTGAGGGGAGGGGGTATTGCAATGTGGGGGGGGGGTGAAAAAACGTTCCTTGGTGTATTAAAGGGAGGGGGGTCATTATAGTGTGGGGGTGGGTGTTGAAAACCGTTCCTTGGTGTATTAAGGGGGTTATTGCAGTGGAAGGGTGTGGGGAGAACTGTTCCTTGGTGAACTGAAAGAGGGGGGTCATTGCAGTGGGGGGGGGGCTTGAAATGGGGTTCCTTTGCGCATCAATTGGCGATGGATAAGTACACTTTAGTACCCTTTTGCACAAGTACTAAATGAATAACTGCATATTTTCAGATATTCATAGCTGCGTTATCAACATTCATGTAACATACTTCCATAAGATTATTCCGTAAGTTACCAATAAAACTTACTTCCGCATACTTTCATTAAGATCTTCATCTGCTGATATTAACATAAAACATAATGAATTAACATATACAGAAACACTATTTTTATTATGATTTTGTGTATGTCTGTCTTTATTTCTGTCTGTTTATTTTTATCATCTTTATGCTTCATATATTCATCATTCATTCATTATCATTTCTCTCTCTCTCTTTCATTCCCCTTTGTTTGTCTAACTTTTTATTTGTCTATCGTGTGTCTATTTAACTATGTCTGTCTATCTGTATACTTGTCCACATATTTCCAGTTATTTTAATCATTAACTTTACATATCCATCTATTGGTTTCTTCGTATAATTTCTTTTATTCCTACTTTTCATTTTCTTTTGGGTGGTAATTAAAAAAAAATCGTTGTTCTTTAAATAATTTATCTCCCTCTCCCTCCTTCACCCTATATTGCTCTTGCACCCTTTGAAGGTCTCACGTGTCAGGGAACGCCCCCTCTTGCTCCCTCCCCCTCCCCCTTCCTCCACCACCACCTCCATCACCTCCTTCCTCCACATCCTTCTCCCCTTTCTTCCTTCTCCATATTTTCTCCACCCCCTTCTACCCTCCTCCCCTTCCCTACTCTACTCTCTTTCTCCCACCTCCTTATTCTCCCCTCTTCCCTCCTTCTCCTCTCTCCCCTCTTCCCTCTTTCTCGCCTGTCCCCTTCCCTTCTTCTCCCCTCTCCCCTCCTTTCCCCTCCTCTTCTTCCCTTCCTCCACTACTTCACCCATCTCCCCTCCTTTTCTCCTCTCCCCTCCTCTTCCATTCCTCCCCTACTTCGCCCATCTCCCCTCCTTTTCTCCTCTCCCCTCCTTTTCCCTTCCTTCACCCATCTCCCTCCTTTTCCTCTCCCCTCCTCTTCCTTCCTCCCTACTTCTCCCCTCTTCCCTCCTTTTCCCCTCTCCCCTCTTCTTCCCTTCCTCCCCTACTTCACCCATCTACCCTCTCCCTTCCTTCACCCCTCTCCCCTCCCCTCAGTCTTTAAGGCGATACGACACCTTAAAAGACGAAAGACTAAACGAGGCATGTCTTCCGGTATGAAGGCTTGGGGGGGTAGGGTAAGGGGGGGCATGAAGGGAGTGGGTAAAAAAGTCGAAGAGGGGAGAGGGAGAGGGAGTGATAATACAGGAAGGGCGGGGGATGAAGAAAGAGGGAGAAGGAAAAAAGAGAGATAGGGGGATGGGGGGTTGGGGCGTTGGAGGAGGGTTGGATAGAGAGGGAATAGAGGGGAGAGGGAGAGGGGGTGATGATAAGGGTAGGGTGAAGGTTGTAAATAGAGTAGAAAAAAAGAAGAGAAAAAGTAAAGGTAAAGGAGGGGGAGGGGGATGGGGATGGATAGAGAGGACATTAATTCCAGAGAAATAGTGGATAGAAGGTAAGGTTTAGGGATAGGCAAAGGGGGATAGTTAAAAAAAGGGAGAGTATGTGATGGATAGAATTAAGAGAACGTAGGGGAAGGGGATAGAGGAGAGAGAAGTTAAGGGGTTAAGAAGAGGGGATAGAGGGTGAAGAAGGGAGAGGATAGGGTGGCAGGTGGGGGGAGGGGGGTTAAGGGAGGGTCTATTTACAGTGCAAACCTCGTGTGACGTCATGATCAAGTCGCATGGTTGGTCATTGCTTTTCTTGCAAGTCTCTCGTCGTGCAAAGATTTTATTTGCCTTTTTTTGAGGGAGGGGCTAAGTAGATCTTTTTTTTCTTTTTTTTTTTTACAAATGGATTCCTATATGTCTAAGAATTCTGATGGTCTGTGGGTCTTTTTTGTTTGCAAATGGGATTACTATATGTCTAAGAATTCTGGTAGTTTGTGGGTCTTTTTTCTTTAAATGGGATTCCTATATGTCTAAGAATTCTGGTTGTTTGTGGGTCTTTTTTTGCAAATGGGATTACTATATGTCTAAGAATTCTGATTGGTTTGTGTGTCTGAGTGTAGTATTCAAAGAATCATTTCAGAGAATTCATTTCAATGTGATATTTATGACTTGAGAAATCGCAGTACTTAAACATTCACTTAATTTTCTACTGTCTATAATAATAATAGTAATTCTCCCCTCTTCCTTCCATCTCCCCTCTTCCCTCCTTCGCCTTCTCCCTCCTCCTCTCTCCATCTCCCCTCTCCCCTCCTTCTCTCTGTCTATCAGTTCATTATAATTTCTATCATCATTTCCCCATCATTTTAGTATGTGTATAACTCTTTTCTCATATGTTGGTATGCACATGGACGCATATCTATATTAGTTGTGAATGCGATCCGCCTGGTATGTTGGTATGTCAATGTGTACCTTTGTAGAGGAGAGAATTCAAGACGCATGTGTACTTTAATGAAAATATACATATATGGGGTTATGTGTATACCTTGGCTTGTGTAACCATGATATTATGTTATTGTTTCACGTTGTCATCTAATACATATAGAATCGTCCTTTTCATACAGATAGATAAGGTTTATTACTGTAAGACATCTTTGTGTGGAGGTACAGCGTGTTACACAATGTTATCTATTACCAACCTGTAATATGCAGTGTACATTTTATAATTAATAAAACTAGATGTGAGTGTATTTACAGTATGATGTGACAGAATTCTCGACTGATTGTATAATATTTTCATTGTTATACTATTCCATACATCTTTATCGCATTGGTATATGTTGAGAGTATTGAATAAATATATTTGTGGACCTGATATTCAATAATAGGAATTATATAAACAGGACTTAACACACGTGGATTCAAATATGTAGGAACTGCACACCGCAGACACGTTCACGGGGAACAAACCGCTAAATATTTTCTGTCTGTGACCGATACAGTTGCCTCGAAGGACAGACAGCTGGCTCCGGAAGGTAAACAGACGACGACAAACACCACAGGACACAATAATAGGCGAGAAAATCGTCGAGAGAGGACTCTAGGGTGGGAAAAGGAGGTTAGGAGGGGGGGGAAGGAATTGTGGTAGTAAGGGTGAGGCAAGGAGGGGGAGGAGGGAGGGGCAGACGGAGAGAGAGAGAGAGAGAGAGGGAGAGAGAATAGGCGTGAGGGAGGTACCACGACCTCTCCAGGACGACCTCTCAACCCACCGGAAGACCCTCCCTCTCGCCTCTCCACGTCACGACAGCGCGACGGGAAGTGACGTATTGCCTCGCTGGAGGAGCCACTAGCCGCCTCCTCTCGGGGACTAAGCCAGCCAATCACGAGCGGCCTTCCAACGCCCTCTCATCCGGGACCCTCGAGATCAGCTAGCCAATCAGGCACGTCGATCCAGGCTCATTTCGGCTCAAGTGGGTTCGAGGTGAAAAAGCTCATATAGTGGCGGGCTGGAGGCGGGAAAGGGAAGGCAAATCTATTTGTTCTTTTGTCTAATGGATAGATAGACACATAGGCTCCACTGGAACCTATATTTTGTATTACGATATTTCCACTTAAATCTAAAGGTTAAATAAGAAAAGCAAGTGTCACTCTTAAAATGATAATATGTACTTTTAAACGTTATTACTTATTCTTATATTTCTAAAGGAGCCTAGAAAGATATATTAGTAAGAACAATAATTCTGAAAAAGAATATCTACGAAAAATAAGTTCATAGAAACTATTCTATGTCTACCATTATGACATTAATGCTGGCAATAGTGGTTATAATAATAACAGTCATTCATGATATTATTTTGTCATTGAAACGAAAGATGATTCTATTACTAAAAATGTTGATATGAATCAACATATAAATGTTACCATTATTATTACTATCACCATTTTTATCATTATTATCATTATTATTATTGTTATTATTATTATTATTATTATTATTATTATTATTATTATTATTATTATTATTATTATTATTATTATTATTATTATTATTATTGTTGTTGTTGTTATTATTGTTACTATTATTATTATTATTATTATTATTATTATTATTATTATTATTATTATTATTATTATTATTATTATTATTATTATTATTAATATTATTGATACTATTTTCATTGTTATTGTTATCATCATTATTATTATCATCATTATTATTACTGTTATCACTATCACTATCATTATTATTGTTATCATTATTGTTATTAGCAGTAGTATTATCATTATAATTATTATCTTCATTATTATTACTATTATCTTGCCATTATCATTATTATTATTATTATTATTATTATTATTATTATTATTATTATTATTATTATTATTATTATTACTTCACTATCATTATTATTGTTATCATTATTGTTATTAGCAGTAGTATTATCATTATAATTATTATCTTCATTATTATTACTATTATCTTGCCATTATCATTATTATTATTATTATTATTATTATTATTATTATTATTATTATCATTATTATTTTTATTATTATTACTATTATTATCACTACCATTACCATTATTATTATTATTACCATTATTGTTATTGTTATTGTTATTGTTATTGTTATATTATTATTACTGTTATTATTATTATTATTATCATTATCATTATTTTCATTATTATTTAATATTTATTATTATTATTATTATTATTATTATTATTATTATTATTATTATTATTATTATTATTATTATTATTATTATTATTATTATTATTATTACTATTGTTATTATCATTAACATCCTTATTATTGTTATCATTAATGTTGTTATTATTATCTTCATCATTATTATTATCACTATTATTATCATTGTTATGATTATCATCATCATTGTTATCGTAATTATTGTTACTATTATCATTATTATCATTATTATTATTACCATTTTCATAATTATTGTTATTATCATTATTATCTTTATTATCATTATTATTATTATCAGTATGATTACCAATATCATTATTGCTACTACTATCATTGTTATTACTTCATTATCATTATTATTATTGTTACCACTATTGTTATTATTATTATAATAATTATTATCATCATCATTACTACTATCATAACTATTATTATTATTGTCATTATTATCATTATCATTACTTCTATTCTTATCATTATTATCACACTATTATTATTGTTATAATTTTCATTATTGTTATTTTCTTTATCATCATTATTGTCATCATTATTATCAATGTTATTATTACTATTATTATTATTATTATTATTATTATTATTATTATTATTATTATTATTATTATTATTATTATTATTATTATTATTATTATTATTGTTATTATTGTTATCATTATTATTATTATTATTATTATTATTATTATTATTATTATTATTATTATTTTATATCATTATTATTATTATTATTATTAATGTCTTTATCATTATTATTATTATTATTATTATTATTATTATTATTATTATTATTATTATTATTATTATTATTAATGTCTTTATTATTATTATTATTATTATCATTATCATTATTGTTATAATTATTTTCGCTATTGTTGTTATCATCAGTATCAATACTGGTAAGATTGTCATTCTCATTGGTATAGTTATTATCATTATTGTTTTTGTTATAATTGTTTCCATTTTAATTATCATAATAATTTTTATAAGCAATATTATTATCTTTCACATTATAATGATGATGATAATGACAATGATAATAGTAGTAATAATGATAATGATAGTAATAATGATAATAATAGTAATGAAAAAAATAGTCGTAATACTAATACTAACAACAACAACAGTAATGATAATGATAATGATAATAATGACTATGATAATAATGATAATAGTAGCAATAGTAATGGTAATGATAATAACAGTAATAATTATATTGATAATAATGATAAAATAAATAATAATGATAATAATGATGACAATAATAATAATGATAATAGTAAATATTATAGTAAGGATAATAATGCTGATAATAATGATAATAATAATGGTAATGATAATACTTAAAAAAACTTCAGATTCCACAAAAAACGTAAGATTCCGCAAAAATAATTAAGATTTAAGATTCCGCAAAAAAAGTTGCCACAAATAAGCTGGAGTTTCCGCAAAAAAACGTAAGTTTCCGCGAAAGAAATAAGTTTCGACAAAAAAGCTTAAGTTCTGCAAAAATAAAAAAAAGCTTCCGCAAAAAAGCTTAAGTTTAAAGTTTAACTTGTTTAAAGCTTAAGTTTGTTTAAAAAAAAGCTTAAGTTTCGAGTTTCGACAAAAAACTTGTTTCCAGAAAAAAGCTTAAGTTTCCAAAAACAAAGTTTCGACAAAAAACTTGTTTAAGCTTAAAGTTTTTGTTTAAAGAGTTTAAGTCTAACTTCTCCTTAAGTTTCGAAAAACAAAAAAGCTTAAGTTAAGTTTCGACAAAAAAGCTTAAGAAGTTTCGACAAAAAAAGAAAAGCTTAAGAAAAAATTCTTAAGAAAACAAAGTTTCGACAAAAACTTGTTTTAAGAAAACAAAGTTTAGTTTCCAAAAAAGCCGACAAAAAAGGTTAAGATTCCGCAAAAAAAAACACTTAAGATTCTGCAAAAAAAATTAGTTTCCGCCCAAAAAAATAAGTTTCGACAAAAAAAACTTGATTCCACAAACACACACACACACAAAAAAAAAAAACGTTTCCCGCAAAAAAAAACAACAACAAAAACAAAAACGTTTCCCCGCAAAAAATAAAGCTTAAGTCCCCAGCGTAATACATCTGAAATACATCTGAAAACACAATAATGAACCCACGCACGACCGCCCGCAATAAACTGTAATCCATGAAGTTTTTAAACCTCGTGGAGTGTAATGCCTTTTATTCATTTGTTTGTTTGTCCGTTCATGTGTGATTGTGATTGTTGTCTTTATCGTCTTTGCTTAATGTCCTTTTCGGTGTTTTATGTTATTGTTGTAATAGTTTTTATTAACGCTTTCGTTATTTTCACTTGATAATATTACTGTTGTTTTTTTGTATTGCTTTTGTCTTTTTCATTATTTCGTTTTGTTGTTATCGTTGTCGTTGATATTGTTATAGTCGTTGTTATTATCATTATAATCATCATTATTTTATCCTATTTATCATCTATTTAATAGCTCTTTCAATTACCGTTGTTATGTCATGTTCATCACCTCCATTATTATCTTTTATCAGTATTGTTATCATTTTGCACATATTTATAGTTTATTTCACACATATTAAAATTTACAAAGGAAGGGAGGTAAGAGGGGAAGGGGAAAAGAAGGAGGAGAAGGAGGTAGGGAGGGAAGGGGAAAGAAAGGGGAAGAGGGAGATAAGGAGGGGAAGGGAAGAGGGAGATAGGGAGGGAAGGGGAAAGGAAAGAGAAGAAGGAGATAGAGAAGGAAGGGAAAGAAAAGGGAGAGGGAGAAAGGGAGGTGAATGTGGCTTAAAAAAAGAGAGACGGGGAAAGGGAAACGGAAGAGATTTAAAGAAGGAAAAACGAGAGAAAAAGAGAATGGAAAGAGAGAGAGAGAAGAGAGAGAGAGAGAGAGAGAGAGAGAGAGAGAGAGAGAGAGAGAGAGAGAGAGAGAGAGAGAGAGAGAGAGAGAGAGAGAGAGAGAGAGAGAGAGAGAGAGAGCGAATGAGGTGAGTAGAGTTTAAAGACTGAAGTTTTCGATCCTAATATAAATTGATATCATTCGAGAATTCGTATATAATTTTATAATTCCCTCTGAAGTTATTTAGAAGTAAATTTTCCCTTATTACGTAAAAATAATAGTAACGTAGTTGGATCAACGTATGATAATGATAGAGCATTGATATAATTTAATTGTTATATGATAACGTTATAACGAAGGTTTCATGTACTTAGTATATATCTTCCGTCGATATTTTATTTTGGATGAATACTTATTAACTAAGGATTTCTATATAAAAGTAAAAGTTATGCTTAAAAATGATTATGACACTGACGATGATGTTAATGATAATAGCAACAGTAAACTTAGTAATAACAACAGTAATAAGAACAGAGATAACAAAAAATCTGGTAATAAAAAATGATTTTGTCTTTTTGTAACCACGAATACTATCGTTATATTAGTGATAATCAGAGTAATATTCATAATCTTTTATCATCAGTACACAAGCAGTATCATTATATCACGATTATCATCATTTTCATCTCCATTGTTGTTATTATCATTTTCATTATCAGTTTTTTTTCATCAACATTAGCAATATGAACAAAAAATATTATAAAGTAAACCAAATTTACTTAAAAGCAAAAATATCTTAATTACAGAGTAAATGCAAATTCACTCTAATCCTTGGTTCATTAAGAATATTAATAGCAAACACAGACATAATAAATACCAAACACAGCTAAATAGCAATTTCTACCCGTCCTTCTATCTTTATTTCAGAGATACCATAACTCTATGCATATATAAATTAGATAAATTATTAGCATTGTAATCAGAACATGTCTAGAATTCACACACTAACATCAAACGTCTTTCGAAAGGTCTTGTAAACACGGGGTCATTATCTCTAAGGATAACATCTCTCCTCTGTCGTTATCTTTGTCTCAATATTATCCTTATAGATGTCTTAACGCCCATGCTTTACGCGGACACGCCCCCGTCACACACGCCTATTATTCTACTTTTGCCTCTCTCTCTTTCCCTCCTCTTCTCTTGCTATTTTTTCTTACCTCTCCTCCTTCCCGTCGCTTCCCTTCTCCCGCATGGTGTTCTAGTTTCTGGCCTTCCCTTCCTCCTAATCTTCTTTCTCTTATACTTCCTCCCCCATGTCCTCCTATACCTCCTCCTTTTTCTTCTTCTTCTTTTCCTCCTATACCTCCTCCTCCTTATTCTTCTTTTCCTTCTCCTCCTCCTATACCTCCTCCCCATATCCTCCTATACCTCTTCCTTCATCTTCTTCTTTTCCTTCTATACCTCCTCCTTCCTCTTCTTTTCCTCCTCCTCCTCCTATACCTCCTCCCCATATCCCCTATACCTCCTCCTCTTCCTCCATCTCCTCCTCCTTCCTCTCCTTCCCCCTTCCATCCCCACCTCCCCATCTGCACCTCCCACACCCACCCACCCCGGCAAACTCCTACCTATTTTCCTCAAGACTCAATGTCACTTTGTTTACTTATAATTGAGCTCATTCCCATGGTGTTCAGCCTTAAAGGAGTCTAAGTATCCTTGATGTCTCTTGGAAGATCTCCCTCCCCCCCTCCACCCTCACCCAGACACAGGGGAGGGGGAAGGGGGGGGGTGACGTAGGGGGAGGGGTAGACTGTACTGTAGGGAACCACTTGCTACTTAGTGGGTTGGGGTGAGGGGGGGGGGTGAGGAGGGTGAGGGGGACGGGAACCACAATGGAATGTATATATGTACTGTGAATATGTATGTGTGTTAGGGGCGGTGTAGGTGTAATGAGGGTGGGGGGGGGTTGCAGGAGAGAGAGAGAGAGAGAGAGAGAGAGAGAGAGAGAGAGAGAGAGAGAGAGAGAGAGAGAGAGAGAGAGAGAGAGAGAGAGAGAGAGAGAGAGAGAGAAAGATGTGTGGATGTGTGTGTGATTTTTTGATATTTACATTATTATCATTGATACTATAATTATTACAATTATCATCATTATTACTATTATGGCTATTATCACTATTACTACTTCTGATCCCTCCCACTTCCCTCCTCCTTCTTAAACTCCACCCACCTCGTTCGCTCCCTTATCCACTTTCCTCTCTTTCTCCCATGCCCATTTTTCTCTCGGATTCCCCTTCCCTTTTTTTTCCTTCTTTAAATCTCTTCCGTTTCCCTTTCCACATCTCTCTTCCCTCTTTAAGCCAAATTCGCCTCCCTTTCTCCCTCTCTCTCTCCTTATCCCTTCCCCCGTTTCTCCCTCCTTTCCCTTTCCCCTCACCTTTCTGTCTCCCTCTTCCTTTCCCCTTCCCCTCCCTTTCTCCGCCCCCCTCTTCCTCCCTTCCTCGTCACCTCTCTTTCTTTCCTTTTCCCCTCCTTTTTTCCCTCTTCCTTTCCCTCCTCTCCCTTTCTTCTCCGTCTCTCTCTCCGTCTCCTCCCCTTTCCCTTCTCCCTCTCTCCGCCTTTCCCTTCCCCCTTTCCTCCCTCTCTCTCCCTTCCCTCTTCCCTCCCTTTCTCCTCTCCCTCTCCTTTCCCCTTCCCTCCTCCTCCCTTCTGAACCTACCCCTCGGATAGTGTAATTTTCTAACTACTTATTTGCAGTGTAATTGCCTCAATGAATAATTGATGATGATAATGATATTAATAATAATAACAACAACAGCGATAATGATAGAAATAATGATAATGATAACAATAATAATAATGATAAAAGTAATGATGATGTTAATAATAACAATGATAAAAATAATGAATAATGATAATGATAAAAAATAATGATAATGATAATAATAACAATATGAAAAAATAATGATAACGATAACAAATCCATAATAGTCACACAAAATGCAACTTCAACAGTCACATGCAATATAATTCCACACGTACTTCATATACTTAAGCCAATTCATTAAAAATTATTGTTATCATTAATGTCTATTATTAACAATATTCGTAACATTTTCGCCGTCATTATTATTACTGTTATAATATTTTTTATAGTCAACACTATTTTCATTATCACTTAAGCTTTTATAATAATAATAGGAATTAACACTACTATTATCATAATAATAATTATAACCATTATTATTACTATCACCATAATTACTGTTATTACTAGGATTATTAACAAAATTGATATAATCATCAGAATCATTATCATTACAATTATTTCCATTACAATTGTTATTAATGATAATATTGTTATTTCTGTTACTACCATTTCCATCACCAATATAACTGTAATTATTGTTATTATTATCATTATTGTTGATATGATCATCATTATCATTATCATTGTTATTATCCTTATTGCTATCATTATTACTATCATTATTATTATTTATATTTTTGTTAGTATCTTAATTTTCATTATTATCATTATTGCTATTACTATTTTACCACTATTATTATTATTACTATTAATATTATCATTATCATTATCCTCATTATTATTACTAATATTATCATTATCATTACTGTCATTATCATTATCATTATTGTTATTATCATCATCATTATTATTACTATAATCATTTTTTAAAAATTTCATTAATATTATCATCATCACTATCGTTTTCGTTATTTTAATTATTATCATTATTATTATTATTGTTATTATTATTATTTTTATTATTGTATTATTATATTATCATTATTATTATTATTATTATTATTAATCATTATTATTATCATTATTATCATTGTTATTATAATCATTGCTATCATCTTTATTATCGTTATTATCGTCATCATTATTATCATTTATCACTCACACTATAATAATTATGATCATCATCAGTAGAAATAACACCGTTATTAGTAGTGTCATTATTACTTTTTTATTAGTACCATGATTATCATCATTATAATAACAATAACGATTGTTTCCGCTGTTGTTACTATTCTCAAACATTGTTATTATCATTGCTTTATCAGTATTTTGATTATCATTTTTATCATCTTTATCATTATCATCCCTATTCTTTACTTTTCCCCCAACACACTCTCTTCGCTATGGGAAAAAAACCGCCACCGCCAACAATTTTCCCCCACGTCATAAATCGTTATTATTGCTGTCATCATTATTTTCATTATCATCATTTACTATAATCTTTATCATTACCATCCCTCCTTTCCTCCCCTTCAGAACCCTATTCTTCAACATTTTTCCCCCAAACACACTCTAGGGGAAAAAACCGTCACCACAATTATTTCCTCCACGTCACAAATCATTATCATTGCTGTCATCATTATTTTTATCATCATTTTCTTATTATCTTTATCATAACCATCATTCCTTTCCTTCCCTTCAAATCCTATTCTTCAACACCCCCCCCAACACATTCTAGGGAAAAACCGTCAACACCAAGAATAATCCTCCACGTCACAAATCATTATCATTGCTGTCATCATTACTTTTATTATTGCTATTATTCTATCATTATCATATTTTTTATCATCTTTATTATTATCACCCCTACTTTCCTCCCTTTTAGCTTCTATTCTTCTACATCTTTTCCCCCACCACACTCTCTTCGCTAGGGGAAAAAAACCGTCACCACCAATAATTTTTCCCCACGTCATAAATGCCCCACTTTGGTCGAGTATGTAGTATTGGTACTGCACCTAGCCTGTTTAGAGAATAAATATTTCCCGTCGAGATCAAAGTGGCGAGAGATGGGAAGTTTTAGCGAGACATTTACTCTCTATATCTCTGTCTTTTTTGTCTCCATTTTGTCTGCCTCTCTGTTTTTGTTTTTTTCTTTATGTGTTTGTACGATTTTCTTTGTCTGACACTCTGTCTGTCTCTCTCTCTCTCTCTCTCTCTCTCTCTCTCTCTCTCTCTCTCTCTCTCTCTCCTCTCTCTCTCTCTCTCTCTCTCTCTCTCTCTCTCTTCTCTCTCTCTCTCTCTCTCTCTCTCTCTATATATATATAATATATATATATATATATATATATGTATATGAGTATATATGTACATGTGCGTGCGCGTGTGTGTGTATGTCTATGTACACATATCTGCCTATCTATATACATCCATCTATCTGTTTCCCTTTCTTAGTATATCGCTCTTTTCTATCTCATCTCTTTCTCTCACCCTCACCATCTATTCCTATCCATTCGCCTATCTATCTACCTACATACATCACCTCTCCTTTGCATCCTTTCATACAACTTCTTTCTCTATCCGTATCTTCCTTTTCCCAGTGATAGACAGACGAAGACGCAACATGGAAGAGCGAGAGGAAGGAGAGAGGAAAATGACATGTTGGACGGGGAGATGAAAGAGGGGAAGAGGAGACACGAGAAGAGACGTGAGATAGATGAGTTGATAGATAGATGAATGAATAGATGAACATTAGATGTAGAGAATGGGATGAACATTAGATGTAGAGAAGAGAAGAGAAGAGAAAGAAGAAAAGAGAGAGAGAAAGAGAGAAGAGTAGAGAGGAGAGGAGAGAAGGAGAAGAGAAGAGAGAGAGAGAGAGAGAGAGAGAGAGAGAGAGAGAGAGAGAGAGAGAGAGAGAGAGAGAGAGAGAGAGAGAGAGAGAGAGAGAGAGAGAGAGAGAGAGAGAGAGAGAGAGAGAGAAGAGAGAGAGAAAGAAAGAGAAAGAAAGAGAGAAAGAGAGAAGAAAGAAAGAAAGAGAGAGAGAGAGAAAGATAATAACGCGCCCAACATGACCACAACAGCCATAACCCTTTTCCTCCCCCTCCCCCCATCCCCCTAGGCGCCCCCCCCTATAACATCTCCCCTCTAACCCCCACTTTATCGCTCCCTCCAAACTCTCCCAAATCCCTCCCTCCTTTTCTTATCCTCTGCTAACCCCCACTAACTCTCCCAACCTCCCCTTTCCTGTTTCCCTCTCTATCCCTTTCCCTCCTCCCTACTTTTTTTTTTATCCCTCCCTTCCTCCTCATTTATACCCCCACCACCTCCCTTCCCTCCCCTCCCCTCCTTCGTTCCTCCCTCCCTACCTACCTCCTTCATACCCCCTCCCTTCCTCCCTCCTCTCCTCCCTCCTTCATAACCACACCACCTCCCTCCCTCCTCCCTTCCTTCCTCCTCTCCTCCCTCCTTCATAACCACACCACCTCCTCCTTTTCCTTCCCTCCTCTCCTCCCTCCTTCATAACCACACCACCTCCCTCCTCTTCCTCCTCCCTCTCTCCATCACAACCCTCCACCTCCCTCCCCTCCCCCTCCACCACAACCCCTCCTCACCACCACCCCCCCCTCCCCCCCCCTTCCTCCTCCCCACCCTCCCCACCCCCCCATTCCACCCCAATAAAGCTGATATTAGGCCGGCCGAGCGGCGGGCGAAAACAGTTCCCTCTCTCTGTATTTTTTCGGCTGGCGGGCACGGCGCGCTGGCTTCCAATATGAGGGCACTCGAAGCCTGGCCGAGTGTTATCTTTTGCCGCTCTTTGGTCCAAGAGAAACAATGGCCGCCTGGCTGGGCTGGGATGGACCGCCGCGCCGCCCGCCTCCAGTTGCCGGCCGCCCGTTCGTACGCGCCCGCTCCTCTCTCTCTCCTCTCTCGGTTCTTTTTTGTTTCTTCTTTATAGTTTCTTTCTCTCGCTTTTCGTTTGGGTTCTTTTTTGTTTCTTCTTTTTAGTCTCTTTCTCTCGCTTTTCGTTTGGGTTTCTTGCTTTTCTATTTCTTGTTTGTTTCCTTTTTTTTTGGGGGGGGAGGGGTTCTTTTATTTTCTTTCTCTTCTCTCTCTGGCTTTTTTTCTGTTTCTTTTTTTAAAATTTTCTTTGGGTTCTCTTTCTTTTCTATTTCTTCTCTCTGTTTTTTTCTATTTCTTTTGCTTTTCGTTTTCTTTTCTTTATTCTTTTGGCTTCTTTTTTCTCTCTCTGGCTTTTTTCTGTTTCTTTGCTTTTCGTTTTCTTTCAATCTCTTTGTTTCTCTTTCTTCCTTTTGGATTTTCTCTTGACTTGCTTTTATCTTTCTTTCTGTCATTCCCTTGTTTCGTTTTAATGTCTTTTCTCTTATCATTTTCTTTGGTTTTATCTTTCTTTTTCTCATTTATTTTGTTTCGTTTTTATGTTCTTTCTCTTCTCCTTTCTTTGTTTTTCTCTTTCTTTTTCTCTCATTCTCTTCTTTCGTTTTTATTCCTTTCTTTTCACATTCTCTTTGGTTCTCTCTTTCTTTCTCTCATTCCCTTTACTTCTCTCTCGCCCTTCTGTCTTTTCCTTTCCTTGCTTTTCGCTTTCTTTCTCCCATTCCTTTGTTTCTCTTTATTCTATTTCTCTTCTACTTTTCTTTGGTTCTCTCTTCGCCCTTGTTTCTCCTTCTCCCCTCTCTCTTTTCCTTTTTATTGCTTTTCTCTCTCTCTCCTTTCGTCTGCATTGCTTCTTCTTCTCCTCTCTCTTTTCCTTTTTATTGCTTCTCTTTTTTTTCTTTTTTTTTTATCGTCTCCCTTGCCTCTTCTATCTTCCTCGCATTTCGTCTCTTTTGCTTCATCTATTTCTTTCCTTTTTGTCTCCTTTGCTTCTCCGTTCTCCTTTTCTTTCCTTTTTTTCCTTCTCTTTCTCTCCCCTCTTTCTTATCATTATTTTCCTTCATCTCTCTCTCTCTTTCTCTACCCTCTATTGCTTCTCCTCTATCTCTCCTCTCCCTTGCTTCTCCTCTCTATCTGTCTCTACCTTCTCTTTTTATCTCTTTCTCGCTTTTTCTGTTTTTCTTCTCCTCTCCGCCATTCTCTTCCATCTTCTTATTCTCTTCCTCTTCTCTTCTCATCCTGTTACTCCCCTTTCTCCCTTCATCTCTCTTTCTTTCTGTCTCTCTCCCTACCCTTTCTTTCTTCTCTATTTCTCTTCCCTTTCTTTCTTCTCTATTTCTCTTCCCTTTCTTTCTTTTCTATTTCTCTATTTCTTTCTTTCTCTTCCTCTTTCCTTCTTTCTTCTCTATTATTCTTCTTCCCTTTCTCTTCCCTCTTCTCTTCTCTTTCTTCTT
>NW_020869761.1:23420-28420 GCF_003789085.1 Penaeus vannamei | reverse complement strand
CTCTCTTATACACAAAATAAATTATTCTTACCAATCATAATATGCTTGCATATTTTGGCACATTACGTTAATCACGTAATTGTAAGCATATGTATTAATAATGATTAATAGATCGACTTGCAGTTTCAGAGGAATTTCAAGACATATTACGCTCTGCACAGTCGCATTCCTTCCGACTCCTATGTGTAAAGACCACATATTTTAAGAATAATTTCATAGGCTATATTATGGTCCGGACATCTGAAGACCTCAAGGTAACGCATGCATTAATTACATGTTTTTTCTCTCTCTGCCTATACCCTTCTACATCCGTAAAGAGAAATAAAACCTACAATACCTCATGCAATATAAAACCTACAACACATGCAATAAAAAAACAGGTTAGAGGAAGAGCAGAAGAAATGGCACACAGAGAAATAGAGTTGCGGAGGAGACGATCGAACAAGAGAGTCCTGACGAAAACCCACCTGAGCGAGACTCCACCGCCCATCTCTCACACGAGTCGAGGTCAGCTCGGGTCACGGTCTCGTTGCTCTGCCTCACGTCCTCCGAGATCAGGACGTAGGGAACTTTGACCTCGGGCGTTGTGCCGTCTGCGGGGTCTCCGGTCGCCTGTGCAGAGACTGTCAGGAGCTCGTCTTTCACCAGCGTGGGTAAGAGCTCCACAAACTGTTCTCCTTCAAGGCTCAGGAGCTCCTCGGAGACGGTAGGGCCTGCGTCCACTCCCCAGCCGTCTATCAAGGGAGGACTCGGGGAGGGAGTGCGGGCCGACGGTTCCGAAACATGTAGTCTGAATACGATTAATTCGCTTGCCTCGTCTCCTTCCCCTCCTTCCGTAACCCCTGGATTGGCGTCTTCCTCCTCTTCGAAGACTGTGTCCTCTTCCGAGATGCACACTTTTCCCACGATCATCGACTCGGGGTTGTTTATAAATAATTCGAGCTCCTCACTTCTCTCGGATTCTAAGGAAATGGCAGCAAGTTCAACGTTAGCTTTTGTATTCTTATCGGCTTCTTCTTCCTCATCGCTCTCACTATCAGAGTCTGGGTACATTTTGTGTAAAGGAAAACGGGACTCATTTTGAGCTGAAAGAAAACGATTCTCTTTGTTTTCGGGGGAACTAATACAAACGGTGGAATCGCCAACAACGTCGTCATTTTCCGTCAAAGGAGCTTCTTTGATGTCAGAATTACCCTCGTCAAGGAGGTTCTCTTTAGAACTTGCGGAAGAAAGAGGATGTGTAGTGAAGTTGACAGGCGGAGGAGTACCTGTGCTGCTGCTGCTGTAGTCACTTTCAATGTGCGTTCCCGTCGAGCCTTGAGTGGACACAGACGATTTTCTTTCATTACCTTCCGAGTTACTGGAAGTTCGAATTTTTCCACATATTTTTGAACGAATTAATTGGTCATGCATGCTATGTGATTCCTCAAATACCGAATGTGTATCTCTTGAAGCATTACCTACGTTACCTTTAGTTCTATGAACTTCGTGTGCGTCAACACTGGATATTTTTGTATGTAGTGTTCTACTGTTATCAAGTCCTTTATCTTCGCTCTTCGTAACAGAGGCGATTGTGCCCGGCTGATTCTCTGTGCCCCCAAAGAGAAGACCTTTAAGATATGCCACTCGGGAAGGTCGTTCTGTGTTCGAGAGACGCTTTGGAGACCCGTTTTCACCCTTGAGGAAGGTCTGCTTCTCACCGCTTTCCTGTTTCTGTATGCTCTCGCTGAGCGGCTTCTTACAGGCCTCCGATTCACCTGCTTCGTCGGCAGAATCTTTCCTTATTCTCTTTAGGTGATACTGGTATTCTCTCTCGGTTATCAGGCGGAAGGGAACCTTGTCTTCCGAAGTTCCGGTTGCTTCCGTTGCAATTTCTTGTGCTTGCGTTTGTGTTGGAGGTTCCGTTCCTTTCTGGTTTTCACTCTCGTTGATTGGACTGCGTACTGTGTCGTCCACATTCTCTTCTGGATGTGCAACCGCTGTGCCGATAAGTTCAAGACTCCCAGCTATCTCCGTCTGGCTTACCGACAAGTTTTCACCCTGTTCTTCGAGAGGCTTCCCCTGTGAGTCGCTGCTCTCGTCGCCGCTCAGTGAAGGGTCAGGGTCGCAGCGGAATCCCTCGGGAGGCGTGATGATGACCTCTGTGACAGGCGTCGGGGACGATGACGTGGAGGAGACTTCCGCATGGCACGTCCGGTTGGAGGCTTCTGACGACCTGCAAAGGGATAACTCTTGCACTTCGAGGGAACAGTCCGGCGGATCGACGTGTATTCGCTCTTGGTCTGCTGCCGAGGAAACGCTCCCAGCTGACGACTCTGGAAATTCTCTCTCCTCCAGCGAGAAGTCCCTGAAGAAGAGGTTATGTCTGGAGTCCTCGGCGCCAAAGCGGTGCTTCCAGAGCTCGGAGTCCACCGTTTCAAGGTTGTCTTTATACAACACAACTCCTCTGTCTCCATCTTGATTCTCGGAGGGAATGGCGCTCTGAGAACGGGCGATGTGGAGAGCGTCGAAGCAGCGAAGGACACGATCCAACATGGTGTCTTCAGGAAGTTCTGGGAGCGAAAGAAAAGAACTTCCTTCTCCTTCTCCTCCTCCTCTTCGACCTTCTTCTTTCCTTCTCTTTTCCATTCCTGTATGGGGATCATTCAGAAGACACTCCGAGGACCCTTGCCAAGGCACCAACGACAAAGGTCCCGAGGATGCAGAATCCTGTTCTAAGGATTCCTTACTCGCTCCATCATCTCCAAGTCGGCCAAATTCGTAAGTACTCTCACATTTATTCCTGTTTATTGATAATAATTTCTCTGATAATTCCTTTTTAAAGTCGTCGTTATGAAGTACACATGAAACATTTGACTCTTTATTCCTTGGACTATATAAGGAGTCAGATGGTTTGTTAGTAGTTCCACTGTAAATTTGGTTAGTAAGTCTATGTATACTATGTTTGTTAGTTGCCTCACTCACACAGTCAGATCTTTTATTAGTAGATGCACCAATAATGGTCTGTACATTACTGGTCCGTTTACTTACACCGTCACCACTCTGGCCACTTAAAATACTAGATTTTTTGTCAATTGGTCCACATGCACCTTTAAAATACTGTTTAGTTGCCCCACTTTCACTTTCAGTCACTAGGCTATTAGATTTGCCCTCCCTCGTCTCATCTTGCAGGCCCCCTCGGCCCGCAGTTCCCCCTCGGGAATCCAAGCCCCGGGTTGCCTCACCCTCAAGGTCCATACCAAACTCTCTGCGGAAAGTTCTATATTGTTTATTATCATCATCATCATTTCCCACAGTAAAAAAGCGCCTGTTATCGGTGGTACATAAGTCATAAGTACTAAAGCAAGACTCTTGAGTTGCAAGCCTCAGGCAGGGGCGTGTCGGGGTCGCCTCCGAGGACTCGACGGAGGAGCACGTACCGTCCTGGTCCTCGTTCCTGGAGAGACTGCCTCCTCCGGACAGCGCTCGGGGTCACGCGCACCGGGGTCGGCCAGTCGCGGGCGGTGGTGCGGGCCTGGTGACTGAAGGACCCGTCACGGCGGTCCGGCCGGCTGGAGTCCGAGCACCGCCTGGCCCTCGGACGCGGCACCCGACCTCGGCAAGACGTGTGGGGAGTCCCCCGCGCCGCCCCTTTCAGGTCGGGCAGGGACGACCAGCTATGGGGAAGGGTCGACGACTCGGGGTCCGAGGACGAGTCCGGCCCTGGGCATGTGGAGGAGCCACTGGAGGTCAAGCGCCGTCGAGGGGCTGGCACTGGGCGACTCTTTCTTATTTCTGGCGAAGAATAAATACGGTTGTTTAAGTTCTACTTGTCCAAGAAAGAAAAAATCTTGCACAGAAAAATACACTGACACATGTATACGGCATTCCAGATCCCTAATCATAACCTGTTTTTTTCATTTAATGCCGAAAAAAAAAAAAAGTAATATACCCACGACTTCACACTCTACACCTAAATTCTACTTCGACAACATTCTAACATTCTGTAAAATTAGAACTTTCACTCTCTCTCTCTCTCTCTCTCTCTCTCTCTCAATCACTCACTCTCACTCTCTCTCTTCTCTCTCTCTCACCACTCACCCACTCTCTCTCTCTCTCTCTCTCTCTCTCTCTCTCTCTCTCTCTCTCTCTCTCTCTCTCTCTCTCTCTCTCTCTCTCTCTCTCTCCACATACCACATAAACCAATATGCAGTGTGCAAGACGTATAACATATGTGACTCCAGCGTCTATGACGGTGCTCGAGACAAAAGAACACTCAGAAAACAAACAAAAACACACAATATACCCCACCAAAAACTACACACGAAAAAAATACATATACACCCACACACAAAACAATTAACACAACTTACGGTTTCGCAAACAAAACAAACAAAATCCAACACTCATTAAAGCAAGCAAACGACCCCAAAGTGCCCATATAGCATACAATCCACAGAACAGTGACGCAACTCGCTCTAATACATATTCCGAGAAGCCAACTCCAAAATAATCCACTACGGTAAAAAAAAAGCGGACAAACGCGTAAATAAACATGGTGGAGAGCAAAGCAAATCCCACACTGGTATCAGCTGATGACTACTTTAAAGGGGAAGAGAAAACGTAAACAAACAACACCCGTATACTTACGTGCGGTCTGGGCAAAGCGTGGGAATGAAATTTGTATTAATTTTAGGAAATAACAACACCGTTACAAAACAGGTATATATACACACACATTCTTATTCTAACGTTCATGTTGTTGATTAGTATGAAAATATTGAACAGATCTCCCTGACTTTCTCTATATCAAGGGTTATAATAAACATATCTGAAGTAATGCTGAACTCTACACGTCAGAGATGTTGTTCAGGTACAGTAAATGGCACTGTTCATATAACACAATCTATACCACATATCCTGGCACTTATAAATAAAGGAATAACAGGCAAGTTAATGCCATTCGATGAACAATCCCGAACATGCAACGAAGACTGAAGTTATTAATAAACATATTATGT
>NW_020869761.1:15920-18420 GCF_003789085.1 Penaeus vannamei | reverse complement strand
CCTCCACCCGCACCCTACCCACACTCACCCCCAACCTCCACCTCCCCACCCCCACTTCGTAACAAACATCCTCATCTGTTATTTCATCGTGGGTCACGACCTCCCCCCCCCTCCCCTCCCCCTCGACCCTATCAGCCCCTTTTCTTTTTCACAACCAAAACACAATACTTCCTGGTTCGTTGACCTGGCATGACCTCTCCCCTGTTCGCTTGAGGCTATTGTCCCTTCAGAGGTCATCCGTACTTTCACTTGCCCTTCCTTACCTTACCTCTCCTCTTCCCTTTTTTCTTATTATTATTATCATTTATTTCTTTTAATTTTACTAATATCATCTAGTATAAATTATCGTATCACCATAATGGCTTTAATCCTAGGTCAACCACAGACATTTCCCCGGAGGTCAAACACCCAATTCAAAAAGGTCAACAAAGGTCAGGGTCATGCTGAGAAGAGGAGGGGGAGGGAAGGAGGGAGGGGAGAAGGGAGGTATTCCAATCTAACGGAAATCATACCCCACTAATACCACAAGGTCGAAAATCTACTTCCTTCCAAGGGTAAAATGATCCTTACAGCGGCCAGACAGAAGGTGATCGGTAACTAAGACTCTTTTTAAGAAGTGGGATCGTATAAAGAGGCGATTTGGTCCCTTCTTTGCCACACTCACCCGCGGACTCTTCAGGGACAACTACCGACCGCTTCTGCACGCCAATCTACACCAACTTCTTAAACATGAAGGTTAGTAAAATCAACGTTTTCTTCCCATGTTGTATAATGAATGAAAAAAAAAACACATTACCGTGTTGATATTATGGTAGAAAAACCCACGATGCACAAACTAGATTTACTGCTGTCTCACTTGTTTCAATAAATCTAGTTTGTGCATCGTGGGTTTTTCTACCATATAATGATATAATATTTAGTCACGTTTTATTGTTCATTACGAGCTTTCTCACGCACATAAATCCTAATTTTCTATAAATTTCCCAAGAATTATCTACTTTTGGCGAATTGATCAGATACATTCAAACAATGGCTCTCTAAAAGGCATAATCAAAAGTCTATTACACGTTTCGATTGTAAAATGTGAAGAATCATCGAATTTACAGAGGATATCACTCTTCAGAAACAGTCAAGCAAATGTTGACTTCCAAGCGATGTTCGTTAAGCGTCCAGTGTTATTTTCGCGTTTAAAATTTTATTCGCCTTTTCAGTGTTATTTTTACCAGTCTATTTCTAACGTCTCTTGTTTTTCACGTTTATTATCCCCTTTTCGAGCTCAACGTAACTTTTTTGCGTTATTTTTGTTTCGACGCTATTTCTACGTTTAATTATTTTCCAGTCCGAAGTTATATTTTGCTTTCAATGTTGTTTTTTGCTTCGGTATTAACTTTGGTCATTCAATTATTTTATATATACTTTGACACTCAGCATTTATTTCCACGATCAGCATCTCTGTTCACGATGAATGTTATTTTTTCACATTAATTCTTACTATTCCTTACTGTTTTGCTAAAAAGATCCCCATTCAATATAAACGTATTTTTTTCCCTTCATTTTTTCCTCTTTGTAGATGTTCGTTTCATCTGTTGGCGTTGGCTTCGGCTGCGAATTCCATGTCCTTTTTCAGTCTCTCGTTATTTTTCACGTTCCATTCTATCCATCCCATTCCAAAAACATCATCCACTCTTCCTATTTTCAACCAAAATAAAAATTCCCATCCAATATCATCCTCACCTATTCTAACTATCATCATTTTATCCATTTTATTTTCTTTCCAGGTGTTCGTTTTCTCCGTTTTGCTGGCGTTGGCTTCCGCTGCGCCGCAAGGAAGGGACGATCTGACTAAACATGAGGAGGAGACCCAGTATGTGCCGGTGAGTCGAGAAGCATTTACGTTCACATCCCTCGGATCATTAATCATCAGTGATAATCTGTAATATGTTTCGACGTGTAATTTATTACCGTGTTAAATGACTACTTCTACACATCTCCGTATATGTATGTGTGTGTATGCACGTATATACATATATACATATATATATATATATATATAATATATATATATATATATATATATATATATATATGTGTGTGTGTGTGTGTGTGTGTGTGTGTGTGTGTGTGTGTGTGTGTGTGTGTGTGTGTGTTGTGTGTGTGTGTGTGAATATATAAATATATAAACATATAAATAAATAATATAAATATATAACATATATAAATATATAAATATATATATATATATATAATAAACACACACTAAAAACAAACAACTCTGACCCCCTCCCCCCTCCCTCCTCCCCCCAGCAACCCTTCGCCTACAACTACAACATCGCCGACGAGATCGGGGCGGTGCGGGCGGCCCACGTGGAGGAGGCGACGGCGACGGCAAGTGCGCGGATCCTACTCCTACGTGAGGCCGACGGAGTCCTGCAGACGGTCAGTTGAGCGTCATTTGTGATTTTTGGTTTTCCATTCGACAGACCATTTATCTTTCTTTCTC
>NW_020869761.1:2500-10000 GCF_003789085.1 Penaeus vannamei | reverse complement strand
GACGGCCCACTCGTCGGGAGCTACTCGTACCTGCGTCCCGATGGCGTCTACATGACCGTCATGTACGTTTATGTCTTGTTTTTTTTCCTTTCTGTTTATTCTCTTCTATTTCCATGTGTAGTTCTTGTTTCCTTTAGACCTTCACCTTCACCTTCACCTCCGAGTTTCGCAACTAAAGTGCGCAGTTCTCCTGACTGACTGGTGCTTTTGCTACCCGTGTATTTATAGAACAAAGTGTATGTGTGTTTCTGGGTGGTTGTCTCAACACCTGCTCGCCGCCACTGACCCCCCTTTTTCTCTCCCCTTCCCCCCGCCCCCTCAGGTACACGGCCGACGAGAACGGCTACCGCGCTGAAGTGAAGGAGAGCCTCGAGGCACCGCAGGACCTCCAGGCCGTCGAGGACAACCGCGCCAAGTACGAGGTAAGGGAAAAGTCTACGGACGGCGCACACCCAACTTCATTTACTCCCAAGATCGATAAATAACAAAAACAGTAATAACCTAGGACTAAAACCACCTCTCTTCCGAAGAATCACTTGACAAATTGAAAAAAACTAAAAGAATGAGAGGTAAAAATCCAACAGATAACAATAAAGTTTCTTAAACCGTCTCCCTCTCCCCCTCTCCCCCCGCGCCAGGTGAGCCTACCCGGAGCCGAGACGTACCTGGTGGACGTGACCGACGACGAGCTCCGCGAGTACATCCTCCAGGCGGCGGCTTTCGAGGCCTCGCAGGTCCAGGCGACGACCCTTCCACCCCAGTCGCAGTCCCTCTCGCAGACTCAGAGCCTATCCCAGTCCCAGTTCTCCTCGCAGACCCAAACGCAGCCCCAGACGCAGGCCCAGGGCTCCACCTCCAGCACCGGCTCCACCTCGCAGACCTCCAGCTCGAGCACGAACCAGACGCCGCCGGTGAGGGGTGCTCCGTCCTCCGCGGGATACAACTACCCCCAGCCTTCAATTCCCTTCGGGTTCTCCCAACGCTAATTCCCCTTCTTCCCCTGCCCCTTAATCCCTCTTCTCCCACTGTCTCTCCTAAACAAAGTTCCTTCTCGTCACAGAGAGAGGTGATGACCAACGGCATCTTATGAACCTCTTGTGTATTTGTATATTTTTGATCTCACGGTTTTGTATTTCGTTATGGAATAAAATATCCATTACGTGAATAAACTTTCCAATATTACCCATCCGTATTTTGCACTTTACCAATACAAATTTAGGATATCCAGATATGACAGACATACGGTAACTTAATGGACGATAGAATAATCTATAAGACTACCTTCGAGCAACATGTTCCTCACAGGATAAGGCTAAAATGAATCCCGCCGAAAGGGTATGAACAAAACATACGGATAATCAGAAATAAAGACCGAACATTCAAGAATATTCCCTTATCGACTCCTTGAGAATAAGAACGCTTTCAAACCTTTTTGAAAAAGCGGTTTGTTATTTCTCCATTCCCACCCCGACAGCATAAATAAATAAATAAAAACAAAAACATGATAAAGTAAAAGGAAACACCACGAAGCAAAGAAAGCGGTATTCCAAAGATGACCAAAAGACCGCGCACGTCGTCCCCGAACCCAGGGAGCATCTTCCATCCCTAAGGAGCGACTTACCTGGCCTGAGGGTGCCCTGCAGCGCGGCGGGGCCTCCCGGGGACACGGCCTGGATGTAGAGGCCGTGGTCGACGCCCTCGGCGATCATGACCCCGAGAGAGCCATCCTTCTTCAGGAGGGTGACGGTGTCCAGGCGGCGCTCAGGTCCCCCTCGCGCGGCCGGGCACTGAAGGAACCGCTCCACCAGGGAGTCGCTCACGCTCTCCTCCACCACCGTGCTGCGGATCGACGGCTCTGGGGGGGGAGAGGCGGGGTGAGAACGGGGAGGGAGTGGGGGAGCGTCGGGGGAGGGGGGGGAGGGGAGAGTGAATGAGGGGGCGGGGCAGGAGAAGCGAACGGAGGGAGAAGGGGAAAAAAAGGGGGTGGGAACGGAAAGGAGAAAGAACGAAGTAAGAAGGTAAATAAGGGGACGGGGAGAAGAGAAAGGAGGGAGAGAGAGAGACGGAGGGAAATAAAGGGTAAGGATAGACCAAAGTAGGGGAAGGGAATAAAGGGAGTAGAACAGGAAGGGTGAAGGGTGGAAAGAGGCTCATATTGGGCGCAAATGATTTCCCTTATCTTATCTTTTATCACCATGCTTTCTGACAGTTACTGTGCAAGTGGACATAGAACACATTGCTGGTGTTAAAAAATAAACAAACATAACGACTTTTTGACCGTGGATTGGAAATAACACCTACAGAAATAAAGACGTTTTAAAATAACAATGAATGTAAAAAATAAATACATACATACAGCATCAAAACACATATAACAGAAGGGTAAGTGCGCAATGAGACAAAGACAGACCACAATAAAGAGAGAAAAAAATCAGAAATATGACCTACCTACATTTATACGATTAAGATTACGGAAAACAAAGGCCATGGTAGCGATACAAGATTAATACGAGTGGAAAGGAAACAATGTACGAATGAAAGAAAGAAAGCATGTGTTTGAGAGAGAGAGAGAGAGAGAGAGAGAGAGAGAGAGAGAGAGAGAGAGAGAGAGAGAGAGAGAGAGAGAGAGAGAGAGAGAGAGAGAGAGAGAGAGAGAGAGAGAGAGAGAGAAGAGAGAGAGAGAGAGAGAGAGAGAGAGAGAGAGAGAGAGAGAGGAGAGAGAGAGAGAGAGAGAGAGAGAGAGAGAGAGAGAGAGAGAGAGAGAGAGAGAGAGAGAGAGAGAGAGAGAGAAGAGAAGAGCACATAAAAAACAAATACAAACCACATACACACAACAAAACAACAAAATAAACAACCCAGAACCAAATTAAATCAGTGAACCAACCAAAAAAACAAACAAACAACCTATTAATTTCCTTCCCTTTATGGCAAGAGGGGAGCCAGAACCCAGCGAAGTGGCAAGACAAAGCCCTCATTCACCGCCTAAGACATCCCCCTCTCCCCCCCCCCGTGAAACCGCTTTGTCCTTTATGCCATAATCATCTGCTAATTAATGGTCTCCACGCGATGACCTATTATCCTCTCAGTGTTTAATTATGCGTCTTACACGAACATTATTATCTAATCTGCGGAAACTAAGAGGCTTTAATTCTGAACACACGAATATGCAAATACGGGTTATATAATAAATAAACAAATAACATACTCGAATAAAACATACACATAATATACATATATATGTGTGATGTATATGTATATATGTAGTATATATATGATGTATATATATATGTGTGTGTATATGTGTGTTGTATGTGTTGTATGTGTGTGTGTGTGTGTGTGTGTGTGTGTGTGTGTGTGGTGTGTGTGTGTGTGTGTGTGTGTGTGTGTGTGTGTGTGTGTGTGTGTGTGTGTGTATGTGTTGTGTGTGTATGGTGGTGCGTGCGTGGTGCGTGGTGCGTGCTGCGTGTGTGCGTGCGTGTGCGTGTGTGTTGTGTGTGTGTGTGTGCGTATGTGGTGGTGGGTGTGTGTGCATGTGCATATGCATGTGCGTGTGCGTGTGCGTGCAATCATCCATTCAAACACAACCGGCCCAGAAACCTACCGCGGGACATACCTAAAAAAAAAAAAATCCGCCAAAGCTGAACAAACAGACAAACCAGCGATTACGCGTAGAGACCGAGCCGTGCCAGAAAGGTGTGCCAACATAGAACAAACAAGACGAACACAGGTGTATAGAATAACCCGGAGCCTGGGAGCTGATACACATACACCCCGAGGCGGATACAGTCTCTGGGTCAGTGAAACAAGGTTGGGTGCTGCTGGTGCGGGGCCGGGGGGAGGGGGGAGGGGGGAGGGAAGGGAAGGAGGGAGGGGGGTTAGGTGCATGGGGGATTATGGGGTTTGAAACGCATGCTATATGTGCATTTGCTCTTTTTCTCTTCGCTTCTTTTCCCTTTCTTTCTTTCTTTTACTCTCGTTTTTCGTGTCGTCTCTCTCTCCGCGTTGTCTCCCCCTTTCTCTTTTACCTCTATCTTTTAGATTGTCTCTGTCTATCTGTTCGTCTGTCTGTCTTTCTCTCTCTCTCTCTCTCTCTCCCTCCTCCCTCCTCCCTCCCTCCCTCCCCCCCTCCCTCCTCCCTCCCTCCCTCCCTCCTCTCTCTCCTCTCTCTCTCTCTCTCCTCTCTCTCTCTCTCTCTCTCTCTCTCTTCTCTCCTCTCTCTCTCCGTTTTTTCTGTCTCTCTCTCTCGTTGTGTCTCCCTCACTCTTTAACTCTGTCTTTCTGTCTGTCTGGTTCTGTCTGACTGTCTGTCTGTCTTTTCTCCCCCCCTCTTCTCTCTCTTTCTCTGTCTGTCTCCCCCTTTTCACTGAATCTCTATCTTTCTTTCCGTCTGTCTGTCTGTCTGTCACACACACACACACACACACACACACACACACACACCACACACACACACACACACACACACACACACACACTCACTCTCTCTCTCTCTCTCTCTCTCTCTCTCTCTCTCTCTCTCTCTCTCTCTCACACACAACACACACACACACACACCACACACACACACACACACACACACACTCTCTCTCTCTCTCTCACACACACACCACACACACCACACCACACACACACACACACACACACACACACACACACACACACACACACACACACACACACACACACACACACACACACACACAGGTGCAAGACAAGTCCACGTGGCCGTCACACCTGCACGGGACCCGACGGCACCCAGGTGGAAGGTCGTGATGGTGAGTCGGGACCGCCCACCGCCGCCCGCACGCCTCCGCACGCCCATCACTCATAGCGGGCCGCCCACAGCTTCACTCCATTGGTCTCTCATACCCGAAGAAAGAAGGATTCCAAACGTAGTCTTCGGTTACCTTTTTCTTGATTCTTTCATCTCATTTTTTATTTCTGATCTTTCTGATCTTTCTTTCTTTCATCCTTATAGTGAGATTTATTCATCATTCTCTTCGTCTTTTCTTTAGCATATTTTTTTTCCTTTTCACAACATCACAGTTACCAAAACGTTTCCACTTTCCAACAACAGGGACGACGCTTCAGCACTAAACACAAGAGATAAAGGGGGAACTATTTATACCCAAACAGGTAAACACAAGAGCCAGGTAATACAATAAATCGGGCGTGAATTGCAATAGAAAAGGCCATGCACACTGCAGAGTCAGCTCTTCTGCTCTGACCAAGTTCTTCTTCGCGATCAGCTGATTTCAGTGCAGGTATTTAAACCGCAAGGAAATGAAATCTGGCAACATTTCTCAACTCACTTTCCATAAACTTTCCCGTTTCAAAAGTAACTAAATAAATGAGTTAATGCACAAAAATGAAATATAATTTATGAATAACAAGAATCGAAACATCAAAAATACATTTTAGCTAAAAAAAAATATGAAACAAAGGCATCATACAAAGATCAGGCACGAATAACACAGACGTTATGATGAGTGGCGCCTGTGATGGCAACACTTCGGCGAATCTTTGGACATCTGTTACATGAGTCACTTACCCATTCCCCCCTGTTCCTCCCCCTTCCCTCCCCCCTATTCATTCCCTCCCTTCTTCCCTCTCCCTATTCCTCCTTTCCATCTTCCCCTCCCGTTTTCTTTCCTTCCTCTATCTCCCTCATCCTTTTCTTTCCTTCCTCTCTTTCTCTCGTCCTTTTCTTTCCTTCTCTCTCTTCTCTCATCCTTTCTTCCTTCCTCTCTTTCTCATCCTTTCTCCTTCCCATCTTCCCCCCCCTTTCTTTCCTTCCTCTCTCTCCCTCATCCCTTTCTTTCGTTCCCTCACCCTGTAAGTATTCCTCCCCTCCCCTCTTCCCCTGCCCCTATATTCATTGCCTTCCCCTTTCCTTTCCCCTCTATTTGTTGTCTTCCCTATGCCTCTTCCTTTATTCTCTTGCTTCCTCTCCCTCTTCCCTTCACAATTCTTTCCCTTCCCTATCCCCCTTTATTTTTTTCCTCCTATCTTCCCCCCCTCCTTCCTTCCTTCCTCTCTTCCCCCCTCTTCCTCTCCACTATCCCTTCCCTCCCCTCTCCTCCTCCATCTTCCCTTCCCCCTCTTCCTCTCCATCTATCCCTTTCCTCCTCTTCCCCCTTTTCATTCCCTTCCCCTCTTATCCTTCCCCCTTCTTCCACTCCATCTATCCCTTCCCTCCCTCTATTCCTCTCCATCCATCCCTTCCCTCCTCTCTCCCCCCTTTTCCCCCCTCCCCTCTTCCCCTCCTCATTCTCCTTCCTCCCTCTCCCCCTCCCCCTTCTCCTCCTTGGGCTTTCCACATCGTGATCATAAAATGTTAACATAACCCCCCCTCCCCCTGGCACCACTTCCACTCTCGTATGACGTCATCTGCCCCTGTAAAGTTGTAAATAGATATACCTTACGAAAAGAAAGACTAATACGGATGGTGATAGATAGATAGATAGAGAGACTGATTGATAGAGAGACAGACAGATAGATAGATAGATAGACTGATAGACGGACAGCCAGATAGATTTTAGAGAGACAGACTGACAGATAGACGGACAGATAGTTAGATTGATAGACGGACAGATAGATAGACTGATAGATAGACAGACAGATAGACTGATAGATAGACATATACACAGGTAGATGGATGGATAGATAGATAAACAGACATATACAGACAGATCACCAAAGAGAGAGATAGAGAGATAGATAGATAAATAAAAAAAATAGACAGAGAGAGAGAAGAAATGAGGGAGTGAATCATAGATCACAATCAATCGAGTGAACTACTGAAAGCTAAACAAAAACCGGTGAAAATGAGACCAAACTCATAAATAAAAAACAAAATAAAAAAAATCCCTCACCCTCTATAAAACAAAAGAAAGTAAAAGAAAAGAATAGAAAAAGAAAAACAAAGAAAAGAAAAGAACAGAAAAAAAGAAAGGAAAGAAAAAGGAAAAGCGAAAAGAAAAGAAAAGAAAAGAAAAGAAAAGCAAAGCAAAAAAAAGAAATAATAAAGAGAAGAAAAGAAAAGAAAAGCAAAGAAAAAAAGAAATAATAAAGAAAAGAAAAAAAACAAAGAAAAGAAAAAAAAGAAAGAAAAGAAAAGTAAAATAAAAAGAAAAAGTAAAAGAAAAAGAAAAGAAGAGAAAAAAGAAAAAAATAAATAAAGCGCTTCCACGAGGACATACGAGATGGATTTTACACAAAAACATAACCTCTTTTTTCCTTTCAGACCCTACCATGCCCCCCCCCCCTCCCTTCAAAAATAGTATAAAACAAATAGATAAATAAACAAATACACATAAGAACGTCGAAACCGCATAATGACAATGAAGAGGGAGGAAGAAAATAAGAAAAAATAGGTTAAATGAACAAAGAGACAGGTACGGCAAATAAAGACAGGAATGAGGACAGGAGAAGAGAAGCAGGTAGGCAGAACGAGAGAAACTAATAAGGCGAATAAAAGACAGAAAAATGACGGGAAAA
>NW_020869760.1:702037-704537 GCF_003789085.1 Penaeus vannamei | reverse complement strand
AGAGAGGAGGAAGGAGGAGGAAGGAGGTAAGAAAGGAGGAAGAGCGGTGCCCATCCTCACTGTCTGGCCCTGAGGGGGGAGGGAGGAGGGAGGAAGGGTTAATCTCACTCGGTGGGAGGGAAGGGAGGAGGGAGGAGGGGGGAAGGAGGTGGAAGGGAGATGGTTGAGGAGAGGGAGGGAAGGAGAGAGGGAAGGAGGAGAAAGGAAAGGAGAGGAGGAGGAGGAGGGGAAGAGAGAGAAAGAAAGAGAAAGGAAAGTATGGATAGATAGTAAAAAAAATATGGGTAAACTGGAAGGAAGAAAGAGAGGAGATGGAGGGAAAGGAGGAGAGAAAGGAAGTTGGAAGGGAAGTTATGGATATTTAGGTTAGAATGAATAGGGTTAGAGGAAAGAGGAAAGTAAGGAGAGAGGGAGGAAAAAGAGGAGAAAGAAAGGAGGAGGAGGGAGAAGGGAGAGAGAGAGGAGAGGGAGAAGAAAAGAGACAGACAGACAGACAGATTGACGGAGAGAGAGAAGAGAGAGAGAGAGAGAGAGAGAGAAGAGAAAAGAAAGGAAGAGAAAGAGAAAGAGAAAGAGAAAGAGAAGAGAAAGAGAAAGAGAAGAGAAAGAGAAAGAGAAGAGAGAAGAGAGAGAGAGAGAGAGAGAGAGAGAGAGAGAGAGAGAGAGAGAGAAGAGAGATAGAGATAGAGATAGAGATAGAGAAGAGAAGAGGATAGAGAAAGAGATAGGAGAAGAGAGAGAGAAACCAGAGACAGAAAATGAATCCCTACCCTAACGGCATCAAATGATATTAGGAATTAAAATTTGCTCATCCTACTACTACTAGTTATTTCCTGTGCTCACCTACAGATAATCCTAACCTGCGCAGTAAAGTACATAGTAACTGTGCCTCGGAAGGTGCTGACGTTTGCCCATACAAAAAAGGTTCCTAATCTCGTTAGGGGAATAAGCAAAAACGGTAACAATGACGTATAGAAAGAGAGAAAACAAAAAAAAAAAAACATTAACAATTCCCTACTGACAGTTTCTTCAAAAGTTTGTTAGTGATCTGACTTCCTCCTATTGTGAATTGTGAACTGACTTCCTCCTATCACGCTTACAGCCTCCAGCGGTCTACCGGAAGGGAAAAAAAATCTACAGGAATGAAAATCCTGATCGGACTCTGGGTCGCGATTCGTCTTCCAGCGCCTCTAAAATACGCTGTTAAGCAGATGAGCAATCGGGCCTGAAGACGCTGTCCATCATAACATTCTACTACTTTAATTGTAATAAAAT
Source organism: Penaeus vannamei (assembly GCF_003789085.1). Taxonomy (NCBI): domain Eukaryota; kingdom Metazoa; phylum Arthropoda; class Malacostraca; order Decapoda; family Penaeidae; genus Penaeus; species Penaeus vannamei. The sequence goes on along the minus strand of NW_020869760.1, from coordinate 703,262 downwards.
ACTTTGTTTCCTTCTGCAAACCCGGTTTAGTATGCATAAAACATACAAAGCTGCAAAACTACTCTGCAGTTTATCGATGCACTGTTACAGGTTACAGGAAAGAGACGATAAGTACGCATAAATAGAGTAAATAGCAGGATCCGACCCACCTTCTTGGGCGACGACAGCAAGGATTCGTCGCTCCCGAACTCGCGCGACAGCTCCGCTCTGCCGCCTGCGATTCCGCCCGCGCCGCCCGCGCCGCTACTGCCGACGCTCCCGCTCTCGATGTTGCTCTTCGACCTTTGGTGGAACACGCGGTGCGGAGACGCCTTCTTCTCCGCGCTGGCGTCGCCGTCGGGCGTGGCGTCCGCTGGCTTCTCGTCCAGCTTCTGCTCCTGCTGGCTCTGCTGCTTCTGACGCTCCCTCTGCTTCCACTGCTGCTCGTTCTCGAGGTTCTCCAGGGAAAACACCTCGTCGGACTCGTCTCCGCCGCCGCGCCACAGGATCTCCGACAGGAAGTTGGCCCGGGACAGGCCCTCCGAGGACTTGGCCGCTACGCCCGTATCCCCGCCAGGCCAAGAGGGCGGGCCAGGGGCTCGTTCGGACTCTCCCCGAACGCCCTCGCCTTGCGCTCCGCCCTCGCCCAATCTGCCGCCGACGCCAGGGATCTCGTCGGCCGTGCCCGCCGAGGAGAGGCTGGTCCTGGCGGTGGTCGTGGCCGAGGACGCGCTGCTGGGGGCGCGCGCGTGCAGGGCCGACAGCAGCTCAGCGGGAGGGGCGGCGCCCTGAGCTCCTGCAACAGCCGCGTTAACCAGGTGGAGGCCCACGGGAGGGGGCAGGTCCACCGGCGTCGCCGACGTCTCACGATGGAAGCTCTTGTGCACCGTGGCCAGGTAGAACACGTGGCGGCTCCTGCGGAATCACACTCGCCGTCACTACCATAATGCCCTCTCGCCCCCTCGCCCCCCTCGTCGCCACGACGCCAACACCGTCTTTGGCGCGTCACATACCTCGCCCTCAAAAGACACGTTCACAAAACCCTCACCCACGACCAAGACCAAATCGAGATTACGTCACACCCAAATCCCTTCTCAAAAGTCCCGTCACATAATTCCACCCCGTCACACTGCCACCGGTTACTCTGTCCCGCCTCCGTCACACAGTTTCCCCATCATCACACTGCTCCTCCTCCGTCACTGTGTTCCTCCTCCGTCACACAGTACCTTCGCACGCGAGTCCCAGA
>NW_020869760.1:692037-697037 GCF_003789085.1 Penaeus vannamei | reverse complement strand
AGGGGATAGTGGTAGAGTAAAAATACCCTTAAACTACAGGTAGAGATGTGCTACTGACATGGGAAATTGCTATGAAACTAAAACACAGACAAAAGCTAAAAGAGGTAACTAACGGATGGGCAAGTTCTTTCTCTATATACCATTTTAAAACATGCATGTGAGAACATTAGCTGTTAAGATGCAATGCCAGTAATATTATTAATCTCCAGATATTCACCACCATGATATGAAGACTATGATTAGAAAATTATTCACTAAGTTCACTCCTAGTATTAGGATTAAATTCAATATTTTCATTCATTGTGCTCTTGACCCCTCCAAGCCAGGGTATGGCTGTGTGTGTATGGTCAACAGACACTGGGCTGAGTTCACCCTGTCCACTCCACACATATCTATTCACTGCCCCCTCCCTTTCTTAACATTATGTGTGCAAGCTTTTACATCCTTCTTTTCAGACAAGAGCTCCTCACAGATCACTACCTTTAGCTTAATGTGCTTGTAGTGCTTGTAATATCAGAATGCCCAAAGATATGACCCTGCATCTGTCAAACACATTCACAGACATACACCAACTACAAGTAGGAGATGCATTGCAAAAATGTTTTTCTTTATAATATGGGTCCAAGATATATACCAAACACTTACCGTACCTGTAGTGGCTTGATCAAAATGACAGACATACACCAACTACAAGTAGGAGATGCATTGCAAAAATGTTTTTCTTTATAATATGAGTCCAAGAATCAAAATCTTCATATATTAAAGTGAGTTAAACAAATAACAAAGCAACTACAGAAGAAATTAATTTTGACATGCAACAAAAGTTTACTTGACATAAGAAAAGGTACTAACTTCCTTGATGACTCATTAAATTCTTAAGATACATGCATAATTATCAAACACTAAACAGGCTTTGGCAAGCAAGGTTACCACTACCATTCAAATGCTTGATTGTCCTTACCTGTGTCACATGATAATAATGGGTTCCATAATGCTGGCTATCTTGAATGAGGCTAATGAAGCGTGTCTGAGCAACTGTATAAAGCAAACCAGTCAAAGTTGAGTGGCGTTTATGAAGCTCTTCTGTTAAGTGTACTGCTTGCCTGCTACGGAGGAGGGGCTCCGGGACATAGTGCTCAGGAAGGAAGTAGCCTGCATCCTATGGGTCAAAGGGTTGGAATGATAGTTAATAACTTATTTCTTTATATCAGTTCTCTTTTATTCCCTTTAGTTTAAAAAGATTGTACTTGGGATGCACCCCTGGGAATTTCCGATTTGTTCTCCACTTACAAATATACTGTATGTATCAAAAAGTACAAATTATTGTAAATGATAAGAAAACAGCTCCAAACCTACTGGCACTGGCCCTAGCTGTAATTGCCAAAAAAATGTACCAAGAGAAAGAAATCACTGCTGGAGAATACCATTGGTACTTTTCAGAGGTACTGATAGTTTGGTGTAGGTTTTAGGAAACAGTACCACCAGAGGAACTACTTGTAGTTTGGGAGATAACCTTTTCTATAGGTTGCAGCATACAAGAATTCATAAGTTGTACTTACTGAGTCAGTGTCATATATGATAAGAAATAATAAAACATTGCTTTACTATGATAATTAGCTGCATATGATAGTAATCAATTATACAAAGAATACTTGAATATTTACTAAAAGAAAAATATCCTGCATACTGCTTTTGAATGCTTTTATATAATTTAAGTACATTTTACCACAACACATCGATACCCACTATAATTTTTTTCAAGCTATTCAAGGAAGACTCCTACCTGATGTCTTTGGTCACCAAATTCAGCCTGTAGAGCAAGTGATGCCAGCTGCAGTAACAACTCAGCTGACAAGGGCAAGCGACTCTCCAACAGGTCATGTCGCAGTTGAAGGTATAACAACTGCCTCGACGGGGCATCCATCTCATCCACATGGCTAAACCTTAGATTATATTTTGTTTGGTGAAAAGAGTGCTATAATAATGATTTTAAGAACAAGTTGATTTACTTACAACATAAAGGCTAATCCTTTTTTTCTTAATCTTTATTTTTATCTTGATCAGTATTTCATACTATTTTGCTGTAGTACCTTTCCAGTAGAAATGTAACTCCACATTAAATTAAAATGTAACCAAGAAAATGTTTGATATAGTCTAACTTCTAAATGGTATTAAAGACATATTCTAAACTAGAAAACATAAAAGATTTTTTTCTATTAATAATATATAAATAAAAGAAACAGTGATAACTTATAAATGAAAGAAATACAATTAAATGAAAATCAAACAAAAGGAATTAGACACACATGAAAGTAAGAATAAATGTGCTTACTTTAAATAATACATAATTCTCAAATGAAGTGTAAAATTATCCTGGATCAGTCCATCCTTTGTTGGATGGCGTTCTTTCCAGCCAGGAGGAGCAACCTGCCAAAAATAAGAGCAGTACTTATTCAACAAAAATACAAAATCATTTTTCAATAAGACAAGATATTTCTCTGTAATGTAAGACATTCTGATTTATGTTCAGACTAATTCTATACAGCTCATACTGGTAAATGAAAAAGAACTCACCTTATGCAGCTTTGTCTGTGGGGCCACAAAGTGAAATTCACCTCCACCCAACACTGCAAGACCCAACAAGTGGGCAAGGGCAATGGATTCCTCCTCTAATACAGCCTGTAATATGATGTAACATAAGGACAATGGCAGGGAACATCACAGGAAATCTGTTATCTTTCTTCAAAATCACAAATGGGATGGATGGATTTTCTTTCATGTTCATAATTGTGATTTAATCATTTTAATATATCGGGTATCAGTTAAATGTTCATGGCAATAACTCTTGTAATCTATAACTGTGCTATACTTCTTCAGGAACACATGTTAAGTATCATATCACATATAGTAAAAGATTACTAATTGATATTTGACACAGGACAATCTCAACACAAGTATAAAAAGGAGAGATAAGGGAACATCAATATCTCCTTTCTGGCTCAAAAAAGATGAATGTGAATGACAACAATAATTATGACACCACATATTAATCTGTCACTCATCCCAACACCTAAAAAGAGACCATTAAACTTTTGTATACTTCTAAATCCTACACTGAAGAAAAAAAAAATAAAATGTTTATCACTTCTAAATCCTACACTAAAAAAAGAAAGAAAGAAAAAAAAATTGTTATCAGTTAATTGACCTCCATAGACTAACCTGCAGTACATGGTTGACACGTGTAACAGAAGGATCACAGCTTAACTCGACACGGCTTCCAGTCAACAACACCACAGTTACCTTTTTCACCACACTTCTCTGCAAATATTACCAATGGACTTTATAAACTACTTATATGTTAACATATTTTCTAAAATAATGTAATAGACTTTCTATAGGCAAATTTCAATATATTTCCCAACAATGCAAAAACCTAACATAAAGAAAAGTTGGTGAAATCAGAAATACTGAAAGTTCCATTGGCATTAATATATCATCAATGAACATTGATATATATATATATATATATATATATATATATATATATATATATATATAATATATATATATATATATATATATATATATATATATATATATATATATATATATATATCATATATATAATATATATATAATATATATATATATATATATATATATATATATATATAATATATGCTGTATGTTATATATAGATATATATATATATATATATATATATATATATATAATATATATATATAATATAAATTTGATGAACAAGTAAAGCACTCATCTGTAGAAGAATATTAGACCTATACATATTCAGCATACACTCTTTTTTATGAGATAGCAAATCTGAATGTCTGTTTAATTCACACAGATAAAAACTTTAGTTTAACTTTATCCTCTCACAACATGCCTAAATACTCATCATTTTACATAAACAATCCAGAGAATTAAATTTATATTTCAATACCTAGTTCCTGCTTTCATTACAAACTAATACCACAGGGAGTTATTTCAATAATATGATTCAGTCTGTGAGGAAAGGTATTCTTTGAGGTATAAATTTGTAATCAGTCTACACAATGTAATTTACTTTTTCCTGCACCAATGGATGCAGTCAAATCTCCTACTACTCTGTATTTTGAAAACTAAAATCTAACGGTGAAAACCTTATTTTTACTGTCCCATATAACACTATATAAAATGAAAAATAGCCTTAAACACTAGAACTTACCAAAATTACATTCCTAGCAGCTCAGAAAGAACATAATAAACTATTAGAAAATAAAACACAAGCAAAATAATGCTAATTCAAGGATGCTAGTTATAAAGTACTCAATGTTCCTGCTACAAATACTATATGTTTTTTTTATATCTGTTTCAAAATGAAACATACAAAAGTCTAACACTGCTGTATAAACAAAACAAATTGTGAAATAACTTGAATGGAGAGAGAGAGAGAGAGGAGAGAGAGAGAGAGAGAGAGAGAAGAGAGAGAGAGAGAGAGAGAGAGAAGAGAGAGAGAGAGAGAGAGAGAGAGAGAGAGAGAGAGAGAGAGAGAGAGAGAGAGAGAGAGAGAGAGAGAGAGAGAGAGAGAAGAGAGAGAGAGAGAGAGAGAGAGAGAGAAAGGGAGGAGGGAGAGAGAAGGAGAGACTGAGAAAGAGAGACAGAGAGAGAGAGAGAGAAAATGACAGAGAGAGAGAGAGAGAGAGAGAGAGAGAGAGAGAGAGAGAGAGAGAGAGAGAGAGAGAGAGAGAGAGAGAAGAGAGAGAGAGAGAGAGAGAGAGAGAGAGAGAGAGAAGAGAGAGAGAGAGAGAGAGAGAGAGAGAGAGGAGAGAGAGAGAGAGAGAGAGAGAGAGGAGAGAGAGAGAGAGAGAGAGAGAGAGAGAGAGAGAGAGAGAGAGAGAGAGAGAGAGAGAGAGAGAGAGAGGAGAGAGAGAGAGAGAGAGAGAGAGAGAGAGAGAGAGAGAGAGAGAGAGAGAGAGAGAGAGAGAGAGAGAGAGGAGAGA
>NW_020869760.1:677037-682037 GCF_003789085.1 Penaeus vannamei | reverse complement strand
GGTTACCACATCAACTGCTCTCCAAATTGTATTTAAAAAAACGACAAAAAAAACGTTAAAAACAAACAAAGATAATCCTTAAAAACATTAAACCCCCCGTCCCCCCCCCCTCATACCCCTCCGGCCGCCCAAACCTGGAAGATGTCGACGAGGGAGAGCCTGTGAGCGGGTCGGTGGTGTGTCATAGCCGACAGGGCTGACCTCAGGGCCGGCGACATCAGGGGCAGAGCCGTCCAGGGAGTCAGGGCCGCACGTGGATCCATACTCAGCAAGCCCACAGCGTCCGCCCAGGGAGAACACCACGCTCTGGAACGGGACAACAGGTTGCTAGTTTTGAGAAGGGTTGGAGCGCCGCTCCCACTCTCTCTCTCTCTCTCTCTCTCTTCTCTCTCTCTCTCTCTCTCTCTCTCTCTCTCTCTCTCATCTCTCTCTCTCTCTCTCTCTCTATCTCATCTCTCTCTCTTCTCTCTTCATACTCATCTTCCTCTTTCTCTTTCATCTCTCATTGTATTTAATGTCACACACACACAGGGAGGGAAGGAGGGAGGGAGGGGAGGGAGAGGGAGAGGGGAGAGAGGAGACAGACAGAAAGAGAAAAGAGGAGGAGGGGGATTATGTCTTTGCCTCTTCGTCTACGTACATTTTCCTCTCTCCATCTATACTTGTACCACCATGCGTAAACCTTAAAACGCTTACCCACATCAATCCGCACACACAACCTTCCACGCGAGCATCCGCACTCACACACGCATGAAAACACACACACACACACCACCTCGGCAGCCAACGAGTCCCACCTCCTCCCTCCCTCCTGCCCAAACAGCCGCGCGAGCCAAGACGCCGAACGCCCTTCCCCGCCAAGGAAAAGGGACGCCCATCCTTTCAACTTTAATTCGAAAGAGGATCCGAGCGCAGGAGCCAAAGGAGCAACGCCGTCCCGGGAGAATCGGAAGGAAAACAACGCAGGGCAAACACGCGCTTCCGAGGGAGAGGCTCCGAGACCGACTTCAAGGCTCTGGAGGAGGTTTACCTTTGTTGTTTATTACAGGGCTTCTGCGCCTCCCGCTTATGTAAGTGAACTGGACGATATTTATACACACACACACACATACATATAGATAGATAAATATAGATATAGATATATACATGTGTGTGTGTGTGTGTGTGTGTGTGTGTGTGTGTGTGTGTGTGTGTGTGTGTGTGTGTGTGTGTGTGTGTGTGTGTGTGTGTGTGTGTGTGTGTGTGTATCAGGCTGTCTACCTGTTTGTAAATACATACTTGTACATACAAATACACAAGCGCGCTAACACAAAAAATAATTAACATATAATATTCCACCCCTTGACCCCCCTCTCACCCCCCGTAAACCTCCCCCCCACCTTGCAGATGATGACAGCCGCTCAGACGTAATGCGGAATCCCGCGCTCTTACGCCCCCCCGCCCACGCCCCCCGTCGCCGCTCCCCCGCGCGTACTCCCCGCAGGTGGAAATCCGGGCCACTCAGCCTCTTATTCGCGGGCGATGGAATAAAAGGGTGTGTGTGTGGGGGGGGGGGGGTAAGGGGGGAGTGTGTGTGTGTGGGGGGTGGGGTGGTGGGGAGGGGGGCAGTGACTCCCCGCGGGATGCTGGGAAGGCGTCGGACAAGCTTTTTTCACCCCCCCCCCCGAGAGCACTGAACGGCGCTCTCTAAAAAACTCTTCCGTGTGTGTGTGTTTGTGTGTGTGTGTGTGTGTGTGTTGTGTGTGTGTGTGTGTGTGTGTGTGTGTGTGTGTGTGTGTGTGTGTGTGTGTGTGTGTGTGTGTGTGTGTGTGTGTGTATGTGTGTGTGTGCGTGCGTGTGTGTGCGGGTGTGCGTGCATGTGCGTGCGTGCTTGTGTGCGGGTATGTGTGCGTGTACATACGCGTGTGTACGTGCATCAACCTCAATCGTACAAATCCAAGAAGAGGGAAAACCTCCACCCTCCACGCCTTCCCCAGCCGCTTCCGGTGGGTCCGTACACCCCAACTTTTCCGAATCCCTTGGAGAAGATTTTAAACCCGATCGATCCTAATCTCTTTTCAAAACTCTATAAAACTCCTTTTTAAACAAGTCCCCCCCCCCCCCCCTCTCCCATGGCGGCTGACTGTCCGCTGGAAGTTGCAACGTCGTATCCTAACTAACTTTGATGTCGTTATGGATGATAGGCCCGAGTTGGTTCGAAACGAGCTACACTAAGTACGTCATTAGTATCACCATCATCATCAATCACCTCCATCACCATCATCATCAATCACCTCCATCACCATCATCATCGTCGTCATCACCACCTCTCATCAATCATTCAATCACCTTCCCATCACATCATCATCAATCATCCATCACCATCATCATCATCAATCATCAAATCACCATCATCATCATCAATCACCTCCATCATCATCATCAATACACCTCCCACCATCACATCAATCACCTCCACCACATCATCATCATCACCATCAATCCATCAATCTCTATCAATCATCAATCACCCTCCATCCACATCCATTCACCTCCATCACCATCATCATCAATCACCCACCACCATCATCACATCATCTCATCATCAATTCATCATCAATCACCTCCATCACCATCATCAATCACCTCCATCACCATCATCATCAATCACCTCCATCACCATCATCATCAATCACCTCCATCACCAATCATCATCAATCACCTCCATCACCATCTCATCATCAATCACCTCCAATCACAATCATCATCAATCACCTCCATCACCATCATCATCAATCCCTCCATCACCATCATCATCAATCACCTCCATACCATCATCAATCAATCCATCATCCATCACCATCAATCATCAATCACCTCCATCACCATCATCATCAATCACCTCCAATCACCATTCCATCCAATCACCTCCATCACCATCATCACAATCACCTCCATCACCATCATCATCAATCACCTCCATCACCATCATCATCAATCACCATCACATCACCATCATCATCATCACCTCCATCACCCTTCATCATCAATCACCTCCACCACCATCATCATCAATCACCTCCATCATCCATCACAATCATCATCACCATCAATCACCTCCATCACCATCATCATCAATCACCTCCATCACCATCATCAATCACCTCCACCACCCATCATCATCAATCACCTCCATCACCATCATCATCAATCACCTCCATCCACCATCCATCAATCACACTCCATCACCATCAATCATCATATCACCCTCCACCACCATCAATCAATCACCTCCATCACCATCATCAATCAACCGTCCACCATCATCATCATTCACCTCCACCTCCATCAATCATTCACACCTCCATCACCATCATCAATCACCTCCATCACCATCATCATCAATCACCTCCATCACCATCAACATCAATCATCAACCATCATCATCATCAATCACCTCCATCATCATCAATCATCAATCACCTCCATCACCATCCATCATCCCATCACCTCATCACATCATCATCAATCACCTCCATCAATCATCCACCATCACCAATCCATCACCATCATCAATCACCTCCATCACCATCATCATCATACCTCCAATCACCATCAATCAATCACCATCAATCACGCTCCATCACCATCATCAATCATGATCAATCACTTCCACCATCATCATCATCATCAATCACTTCCCATTCATCAATCATCAATCAACCTCCATCACCATCATCATCAATCACCTCCTTCACCCATCATCAAATCACTCTCTCCATTCACCATCACATCAATCATCATCAATCACCTCATCACCATCATCATCAATCACCTCCATCCATCACCTCACCAATCATCTCCACCACCATCATCATCAATCACCTCCAACACCAATCATCCATCAATTCAGCCATCACCACCATCATCCAATCACCTCCATCACCATCATCATCAAATCACCTCCACCACCATCATCAATCACCATCACATCATCATCAATCACATTCATCATCAATCACCTCCATGCACCATCATCATCAATCACCTCCATCACCATCATGCACAATCACTCCAACCATCATCATCAATCACCATCCATCATCAAATCACCTCCATCACCATCAATCATCCATCACCGCATCACCATCATTCAATCACCTCCATCAATCATCAATCACCCCCAATCACCACATCATCATCAATCACCTCCACCACCATCATCATCAATCACCACCACCATCATCATCACTCCACACTCCACCACCATCCATCCCCCATCAATCAATCCACCTCCATCACATCATCAATCACCTCCACACCATCATGCAATCACCTCACACCATCATCAATCACCTCATCACCATCATCATCATCACCTCCTACCACCTATCATCAGCAATCACTCCACCACCATCGATCAATCATCATCACCATCATCATATCACCATCCATCACCCCATCATCATCAATCATCATCATCACATCACCTCCACACATCATCATCATTCCAATCAGCCATCATCATCATCACCTCGCATCAATCACAATCATCATCAATCACCTCCATCACCATCATCATCAATCACCTCCATCACATCATCATCAATCACCTCCATCACCATCATGCATCCAATCACCTCCATCACCTCATCCACCTCCATCATCCATCATCATCATCACCATCCATCACCATCAATCATCATCAATCACCTCCATCACCGATTCATTCATCAATCACCTCCATCACCATCATCATCATCAGATCACCCCTATCAACCATCATCAATTATCGATCATTACCTAAAAGAGCACATAGCCGAGAAGTAAATATAGTGAGTGAATACAAGTAGACAATATATGACGGACGAGTAAATGAATAAAAAACAAATATCAATATCTCTATCTATTCTAGCTATCTATAAGTTTTCAATGCTTATCTATCTTTCTATCCATACTATTTATCTATATGGCTTATCTTGTTATCATGCAAGTCATCTGTCCCTGAAATTAAAAGAACA
>NW_020869760.1:669964-676937 GCF_003789085.1 Penaeus vannamei | reverse complement strand
CTCTCCTTCCGCTTCTTCGCTCTCGCTCTCTCTTTTCTCCCTCTCTTCGCAACCGAAATAACGGAGTATGTTGCGTCCCGAAATCCGGAGGTTAATCGATTAGTGACCTCCGCAATCGTGGTTCCCTTGTTTCTCTGTTCGTACGCGCCCCTCTCTCTCTCTCTTCTCTCTCTCTCCGTCTCTCTCGTCTCTCCTCTCTCTCTCTCTCTCCCTCTCTCTCTCTCTCCTTCGTCTACTCGCTTCTCATCTTCTCTTCTCTCTCTCTCTCTCTCTCTCTCTCTCTCTCTCTCTCTCTCTCTCTCTCTCTTCTGACTCTTTTTTAATATCGTTCTATGCTCTTCCTTTTGCTTAATTCTTATTCGCTCTCTCTTCTATATCTCTTTTTAAGATCGTCTATGCTCTTCCTTTTGCTTAATTCTTATCACCTCCTCTCTGCTTCTCTCTCTCTCTCCTTCTATCTCTTTTTAGATCGGTCGATCTCTTCCTTTGCTTAATCTTTCGCTTCTGCTCTCTCTCTCTCTCTTCTGGCTCCTTTTAAGATCGCCTATGCTCTTCCTTTTCGCCTTAATTCTTTATCGCTCTCTCTCTCTCTCTCTCTTTCTGGCTCCTTTTTAAGATCGCCTAGCTCTTCCCTTTTGCTTAATTCTTATTTCGCTCTCTCTCTCTCTCCTCGTCTGCTCCTTTTAAGGATCGCGCTATGCTCTTCTTTTGCTTAATTCTTATCGCCTCTCTCCTTCTCTTTCTGCCTCTTTTTAAGATGTCTATGCTCTTCCTTTTGCTTATTCTTATCGCTCTCTCTCTCTCTCTCTTCGGACTCTTTTTAAGATCGGTTCTATGCTCTTCTTTTGCTTATTCTATCGCTCTCTCTCTGCTTCTCTCTCTTCCTCATCTCTTCTGGCTCCTTTTAAGATCGTCTATGCCTCTTCCTGTTTGCTTTAATTCTTTATCGCTCTCTCTCTCTTCTCTCTCTCCTCTATCTTCGGACTCTTTTTAAGATGTCTATCTCTTGTTCCTTTTGCTTAATTCTTATGCTCTTCTTGCCCTCTGCTCTCTCTCTCTCTCTCTCTCTCTCTGCTTCTTGCCTCTTTTTAAGATCGTCTATGCTCTTCTTTTTTCCTAATCTTATCGCTCTCTCTGCTTCTTTCTCCTCTCTTTATCTGTCTGTTTTTTTTACTGTCTACCTTAAGATATGCTATCCTCTTCCTTTTCTTATTTTTATCGCTCTCTCTGCTTCTTCTCTCTCTCTCCTCTGTTTGTCTTCTTTTTTTCTCCTGTCCCACTAAGATCAGCTATCCTCTTCCTTTTCTTATTTCTTATCGCTCTCTCTGCCTCTCTCTCTGTTTCTGTCTGCCTTTTTGTCTGTCTATCTGTTTGTCCTTTTCTCTTACTCTCTTTATTTCTCTCCTCCTTCATCCCCGCCCATGTTACTATCTCTTTCTTATAAACAAAAATGAAAACCATTTCTAGAACTTCAAATACACACTCGCACGCACACACACAACACACACACACACACACACACACAACAACACGCACAAACACACACACACACACACGCACACAACACACACACACACACACGCACACACAACACACGCAACGTCACACACACACACAAGCAAAACAATGAAAAAAAAAAAAAAAACAAAACGAAAAAAAATGGGGGATAAAGTGTGGGGTTTAAAACTCGAATAAAAATTACATTTTTGTGCCACGATCAAACATCCGGTTCTGGTAATTGGAAAGACAAACCAGGCGGCACAAAATCTAAACACTGCAAAATGAAAAGAACAGAGGGAAGGGAGGGAGAGAAAGGGAGAGAGGGGGGAAAATAGAGAGGAAAAAGTGAGAAAGGGAGAGGGAGTAGAGATGAAGAAAGTGAGAAAGAAGAGAGAGGGAGAGAGGAAGAGAAGAGAGAAAGAGAGAGGGAGAAGAAAAAAGAAGGAGAGAGAAGAAAAGAGAAAAAGAAGGAGAGAGAGAGAGAGAGAGAGAGAGAGAGAGAGAGAGAGAGAGAGAGAGAGAGAGAGAGAGAGAGAGAGAGAGAGGAGAGAGAGAGAGAAGAGAGAGAGGAAGGGGGAGGAAGGAAAGAGGGAAAGAGAGGAGGGAAAGGGTGGGAAGGGAGGGAGAGAGAGAATCTTGCTCCAGTCATGATGTCTATTTTTTAATGCAATGTCCAGGATAATATTCTAGCTAGAATGTGTATTGCTGCTTTAACGGAAAAAATGTAGAGAGAAAAAAACATATATCAATGCGTGTGTGTGTGTGTGTGTGTGTGTGTGTGTGTGTGTGTGTGTGTGTTGTGTGTGTGTGTGTGTGTGTGTTGTGTGTGTTGTGTGTGTGTGTGTGTGTGTGTGTGTGTGTGTGTGTGTGTGTGTGTGTGTCTGTGTGTGTTGTTTGTTTGTGCTCGTTGCATGAGCGGCAACGCCTGTGTTCTCCCCATGTTTATATATGTGTCCGTTCTGACACGGGCGTTTCTCACAAGCTCGTGTGTTTACGTGCGTGCGTGCGTACATCCGCACGCAGGCACGGCCGAGTGCGTCGACCCAAGAGTTGATAAACAAAGTCTCAACTCGACCTGTTTCGTACAAATCAGATCGCGGGCATCCAGCATCCTGATCATTCTGGAATTCCGTCGAAGTTCCTTAATATGCTCCCTTGGTTAAGAAGTTTAATTGGATTAGGTAAACTTCAGGCCGGTTCCAGATTTTCAAATCAGTTAATCTAATCAGAGAGAGAGAGAGAGAGAGAGACAGGGAGAGAGACTGAGGGAGCGGGAGAGGGAGAGGGAAGAAGGGAGGAAATGGAGAGAAAGTTGATACAGTGTTTGAGCGAAATAGAATGGGGATGAGAATGAAAGTGAGAGTGAGAGTGAGAGAGAGAGAGAGTGAGAGAGAGAGAGAGAGAAGAGAGAGAGAGAGAGAGAGAGAGAGAGAGAGAGAGAGAGAGAGAGAAGAGAGAGAGAGAGAGAGAGAGAGAGAGAGAGAGAGAGAGAGAGAGAGAGAGAGAGAGAGAGAGAGAGAGAGAGAGAGAGAGAGAGAGAGAGAAGAGAGAGAGAGAGAGAGAGAGAGAGAGTACAGAGACAGACAGAGAGAGACAGAGAGACAGAGAGACAGAGACAGAGACAGAGAGACAGCCAGAAGAGGAGAAAGCGAGAAAGAGAAAAGAAAGAAAAGAAAGAGAAAAATAGAGCGTACAAACAGGACCCGGATGTAGCCACAGGAAGCGTTAAACGTGACAAACAAGGCGAGCGAAATGACGAAAACGAAAATAAATATGACAATGATGATCTTAACAATGACTATAATTACGGTACAGACTAATGATAATAATAGCGACTATCACAATAAGATGATAATAACAATAAGATGACAAAAAAAATAATAATAATAATGATAATGATGATGATGGTAATAACCATAATAACAATCAATTATCACTGCTATCATTACTTTTTATCATCATAACAACAACACTAACAAAATGATGGTGGCGATGATGATGATCTTGAAAAATGATAGCAACAACTACAATAATAAAACGATAATCATAATAATAATAATGACAATAATGACGATGATAATAATAGTAATGATAACAACAGCAGCAACAACAACAACAATAATAATAATAATAATATAATAATAATAATAATAATAATAATAATAATAAATAATAATATAATAATAATAATAATAATAATAATAATAAAATATATAATAATAATAATAATAACAACAACAACAACAATAATAATAATAACAACAACAATAATAATGATAATAACAATAACAAATAATAATAACAGTAACAATTTAGAATAATAAAAAAGTAGCAATAACAACAACAACAAAAAAAACAATAACATAAACAAGAACACCAACAACAATCAAACACAACATCTGTCAATAAAAAAAAAACAACTTTGGGTAAACAATACTAATTACACTTAGTCCGTCTTACTGCCTGTGCTTTATGCGGCCAAGTTCCCGGATGTCAACCAGGAAATGGATTTACAAAATTCTAAATATACTTTCTCTTCCGTATAATTCTATCTCTAAGGAAGCGCGCGGCAGCTGCTATTTCGATACCGTGTCGCCACAGGAAAGTGAAATTAAATCGGGCGAGTGAAATAATGAATAAAATGGACATCAAATAAA
Organism: Penaeus vannamei; assembly: GCF_003789085.1. Taxonomy (NCBI): domain Eukaryota; kingdom Metazoa; phylum Arthropoda; class Malacostraca; order Decapoda; family Penaeidae; genus Penaeus; species Penaeus vannamei. The sequence continues at coordinate 672,780 of NW_020869760.1, read as the reverse complement.
ATAAATAAAATGAACAAGGAGGAATTTGATGGATGTGGTGTCAATGGTGTTTCCGTTGACTGGAGTGGGATTTCTCAACCGATGGTGTGGTTCTGTTTGGCTGATTTATTGTCTGTTGTTTTGTCTTTCCTTTTTTGTTTGTTTATTTATTGATTGATTGATTTTCTCTCTCTCTTTCTCTCTTCCATTTCTTTCTCTCTATCCTCTCTTTTCTCTCTCTGTTTCTCCCTCTATCTCTCTCTTTCTCCCTCTATGCTTCTCTCTCCTCTCCCCTTCTCTCTATCTCTCCTCCTATTTTCTCTTTTTGTCTGTCTGTCTGTCTCTGTCTGTTTCTTTCTTTCTGTCTGTCTCGCTGTCTGCTTGTGTGTTTCTCATTTGTTTGGTTCAAGAGCATCCAAAACCAAACAGGATATGACCAGCAGTCTCATTCTGAAATTTCTTCACAGGTGGAGGAAAGGAGGAATAAAAATCCAATATCATCTGAACATTCAATTCTCTTTCTCTCTCACTCCCTCTCTTCCATCCCTTCTCCTTCTCTTTCTCCACCTTCCATCCACTCCCTCTCTTTCTCTTTTTCCCCTTATTATCTTCCCTTCAGTCTCCCACCTCCCTCTCCCTCTTCTTCCCCACCTCCCAACCCCTCCTCTCCCTCTCCCCCTCTCTTTCCCCACTCCCAACCCTCCTTCTCCCTCCCCTCTCCCTCCCAATCTCTTTTACAACCCCTCTCCCTCTCCCTCCTAATCTCCTTTACAACCCCTCTCCCTCCCAATTCTTTTACAGCCCTCTCCCTCACAATCTCCTTTACAACCCCTCTCCCCTTCCCTCTCCCTTCCCCCACACAGCGCTCCCTTTCCCCAAGGGTACGAGCACCGGCCCGCAAACCCCCGTGCAGTGAGTCCAACCCCACGCAGACAAAGGCCAATGGACGTGCTCACTTCTCATCAATAAGGAGAGATCAAACGAGGAGGGGGAGGAAGGGAGGAAGGAGATGATGGGAGTGAAGAGAGGAGTTAAAGAGAGGAGAGAGAGATGAGTAGAGAGGAGAGAGAGAGCAGATAGATGAAAAGATCGAAAAGAGAGAGAGGAGAGAGAGGACGTAAGAGATGATGAGAGAGAGGGAGGGAGGGAGGGAGAGGAGGGAGAGAGAGGAGAGAGAGGAGGAGGGTGAATCGAGAGAGAGAGAGGAGGAGGAGGGATGAGAGGCGAGAGGGTTGGAGAGAGGAGAAGAGAGAGAGAGAGAGGTGAGGAGAGGAGAGAGAGAGATGAGAGAGAGATGAGGAGGAGAGAGAGAGAGAGATGAGAGAGAGAGGAGAGGAGGGGGGGGGAGGAGGGAGGAGGATGGGGAAGAGAGAGAGGGGGGAGAGAAAGAGGAAAGAGAGATAGATAGACAGGACAGATAGATAGATTTGAGAGAGAGAGAGAGAGAGAGAGGAAGAAGAAGAAGAAAGGGTTATTATGAGAAAAAGGTGTATATGCGAAAAATCTTAATTGTCACAGAAGTGCCGCAAGAATGTTGAGCTATAATATAATGTTCACTTTCTTGAGCAATTAAAGTTAAAAATACTTGTGGCATTATTTCCGTTGGAATTCAAGTATGCTGACGCAGTATTTTAAAGCTCAAATCGAAACCAACTCAACCATTAATGTTTTACATGTATGTATACACACACGAGCACACACACACACATATGTAAACATTAAAATATAATATTGTGCATATATATGTATATATGTAATTTTGAATACACACATAAACACACACACATACATACATTTGTACATATATACATATATATATATATATATATATATATATTATATATTATATATATATATATATATATATATATATATAATTAATATATATGTACACACACACACACACACACACACACACACACACACACACACACACACACATATATATTGTATTAGTATAGTAAATAATATTATATAGTATATATATATGATAATATATATATATATCGTATATATATATTATAATATATATATATATATATATATAAATATCTATATAATTTATATATATATATGATGTATGTGTGTGTGTGTGTGTTGTGTCTATATGTATGTATAAGAATAAACTACAACTAATAATAATAACAACAGTGATGATAACAGCTTGAATAACCCTAAGCCGAAGCAGCAATAATAGACGTTACCAAAATAACAGCACTTACGCGACATTGTTACCATTTCTCCTCCATTCCCGTCCCACTTCCTCCACAAAATGCAAAGGTTAACGAAAAACAAACACAATAAACAATATTACTCACCTGCTGGAGACTCGTCGGGCCAGCAGCAGCAGCAGCCTCCTCGCAGACGTCCTTCGCCTGTCCCGCCTCCTCCGCGTCCTCCTGCGTGAGGTGTCCATCCTCCGCCTCTTCCTCCTGCGCTGGACTCTGACACACGACCTCAACGGAAGGGAATTGCTCTGGGCTCTGTTCTTGGCTGACGGAGGAGCTGGAGAACGGCGGGGTCTGGCTCGGCCTCGCGTCCTCCGCAGCGGTGGGAGAGGGTCCTAGGTCCTGCATGGATACGGAGTCCTGTGTCGTATTTATTGAGTGATCTAGGACCTCCCCTTCTGAATTCCGGACGCAGCCCTCCTCCTCGAGTCCTGTATCTTGCACTACAGGATCGGGAGTTTTTCCTTCGCTCGCTGGGTCCTTCCGTTTGCATCCTTCACTCGAGGATCTCCCTTCGCTCCCGCTCGCTCGCGCCTTGGTCCTGGGATCCTGTTTGGGCTTCGTGAAGTCAAAGACACCCAGCAGGTGCTTGCCGTCCTCGAGGCTGAC
>NW_020869760.1:653924-658924 GCF_003789085.1 Penaeus vannamei | reverse complement strand
ACAAAGGAAAACATATATGTATATTTTTTTGTAGATGAAAGAACGTTGGCAGTGCAGAGAGAGAGAGAGAGAGAGAGAGAGAGAGAGAGAGAGAGAGAGAGAGAGAGACAGAGAGAGAGAGAGAGAGAGAGAGAGAGAGAGAGAGAGAGAGAGAGAGAGAGAGAGAGAGAGAGAGAATAGAGAGAGAAGATAGATAGATAGATAGATAGATAGATAGATAGATAGATAGAGAGAGAGAGAGAGAGAGAGAGAGAGAGAGAGAGAGAGAGAGAGAGAGAGAGAGAGAGAGAGAGAGAGAGAGAGAGAGAGAGAGAGAGAGAGAGAGAGAGAGAGAGGAGAGAGAAGGAGAGATTAAAGATAATAAAAGAAAATGATTCACAGAACCGCAAGTTATTTATCTATTTATTATATTGTAATCCTTTAACAACAGACAGTGCAGACACAGATATAAATATAATCCTACAAAAGAATTCACTTTACCTGCTTCCTTTTTTCTTCTCCTTCCTCTCCTCCTCCCCTTTCTTTCCCTTTCCATCCTTCTCTCCTTCTCCTTCTATATACCCCTCCCCTTATCCTTCCATTCCTCTTCCCTTCCCCTTCCATTCTTCTTTCTTTCATCTTTCCATCTCCTTCCTTTTTTTTCTCCCCCCCACTTTCCTCCTCTCTTTATCTAATCCCAGTTTCTCCTCCCCATCCCTCTCTCCTTCCCTTCCCTTCTCCCCTTTTCCACTCCCTTCCCCTCCTCCTATTTTAGTTCTTTCCATTAGCGCAACTCCCTCCCCTCCTCCTTTACCCTGGCCCACCCCGATTTCCCTACCTCTCCACCTCTCCCTCTGCCTCTCACCCCCACCCCTCCCTTCCCTCTCCTCTGCCCTCGTCAATCCCACCCTCCTCACCTCTCCTCTCTCACCCCTCTCCCTCTCCTCTGGCCTCTCCCTCTCTCCCTCCACCCCCTCTCAGCCTTCCCACCCACCGCTCACCTCCCCTCTCCCCTTTCCCACCCCACCCTCCCGCCCTCTATCCTCTCACCCCATCCCTCCTCACCCCCCCTCCTCCTCTCTAACTCCTCATGACCCCACTGCCTACCTCCCCCTCCTCCCTCTCCCTCTCACCCCACCTCGTTCCTGCCAGAAAGAAGGAACGAAATAAATTTGCTCAGCGCAAGCAGGGCACAAGCAGGCGGATGGACACACGAAGAGCAGGGTGAAGGAAATGTGTTGAAACTTTGACATTATCGTCCTTCACATCCCCCCCTTAACCCTAACCCCCCCTACCTAACCCCCAGCTCTAGCCCCCCCCCCTCCCCCATCCTAGCCATACCCCCAATACCCCCTCCCCGTCCATTCTCCGACCCCCTGTCCCCCCCCCACTACCTAACCCCAGCTCAGCCCCTCCCCATCCTAGCTTTACCCCAATACCCCCTACCCGCCCATTCCCCTCCCCCCCTAACCCCCCTCCCCCCACTACCCCGTCGCGTGTGCTCCGCCCGTAGTGTATGTCGAGAGCGTCCTAGGGAGGGGGTGCGGGAGGGAGGGGGGTGGGGGATGAGGAGGGGGAGTTGGGGGAAAGAGGGGGGGAGGGAGGGGAAGGCAAATAGAGCGCTCACCTCTCGCTGGATTGTCTTTCCTGCTTTAATTAAGGGGAGGGAGGGACGGCGGTAAGAATTTCGAGAAGAAATTGGTCTATTTTTTTCCTGGAGAGAGAGAAGATGGGGGGGGGGGGGTACGAGAGCGAAAAAAGAGAGGGAGTGAGAGAAAGAAAGAGAGAGAGAGAGAGAGAGAGAGAGAGAAAGAGAAAGAGAGAGAAGAGAGAGAGAGAGAGAGAGAGAGAGAGAGAGAGAGAGAGAGAGAGAAGAGAGAGAGAGAGAGAGAGAGAGAGAGAGAGAGAGAGAGAGAGAGAGAGAGAGAGTGAGAGAGAAAGAAAGAAAAGAGAGGGAGAACGAAGGAGATAGAATGAAAGAGATAAAAGGAAAGTGAGAAAAGAAGAGAAGAGAAACACAATAAAACAGAAGACCTGAAACTTCAGCTCTCTGAAGAAGAAAGAGAAAGAAAGAAAGAAAAAACTAAAAAAGGAAAACAAATAAGGCCTACCTTCCACCCCTCCCCCTCCTCCCTCCCTCATCCCCTTCCCGACCCTCCCTTTTCATCCTAAGAACTATTCACTTTCTTTCTTTCTTCTCTCTCTCTCTCTTCTCTCTCTCTCTCTCTCTCTCTCTCTCATCTCTCTCTCTCTCTCTCTCTCTCATCTCTCTCTCTCTCTCTCTCTCTCTCTCTCTCTCTCTCTCCTCTCTCTCTCTCTCTCTCTCTCTCTCTCTCTCTCTCTCTCTCCTCTCTCTCTCTCTCTCTCTCTCTCTCCTCTTTCTCTCTTGTTCCTTCTTTTCCCCCTACCTAATGCCCTGCCCTTTCAACCCCCACACCCCTAGTACTTCGTCCCCTTCTAAACCTCCGCCCATTAAACCTCCCCCTCCCCTTCACAAAACCCCCTCCCCTCCCCCCTCATCCTTCACTCATCACTTAACTTCCTTTTTCCTATCCCTCTCCCCTCTCTCCCCACCAACTTTCATCCTCCCTTCCTCGCTAAACCTCCTCCTCCTCACCTTCACCTCTCACCCCCCACCCCCACTAAACCTTCTCCCCGTAACCTCTCCTCCAACTCTCACCCTCTACTAAACCTCTCCCCAACTCTCCACGAAACCTCCTCCTCCATCCTCACCCCACTAACGCTTACCCCCCCTCCACCCCTCACCCCTCCCACTAAACTACCTCCCCTCCTCCCTCCTCCCTCCTCTCCCCCTTAAAACGACTCCCTCCTGCCCCCCTCTCCCCGACTTAACCTCCCACCCCATCCTCCCACTTAACCTACCTACCCACCCCCCTCCCTTCCTTTCCCTCCCCCCTCCCCCCAACCTCGCGTGCCGCCCACCGCCCACCTATAATGAAACATAACAGGTATAATCGCCTGGTGGTTGCGCTCCTCTCAGGCCCCTGCGGTTTCTGGCACTTGGCAGAGGCCTCCGTGGCACTGGATTGGTCATGGAATATGTCGAGGGCCTTTTGGAGCGAGGAGGGGTGAGAGGGTGGGGGGGGAGGGAGGGAGGGAGGGAAGAAGGGGGGATGAGGGAGGGAGGGGGGTTGGGGAAGGAGGGGAAGTTGAGTTGGCAGAAATATGGGTAAGAGACTGAGGGGGAGAGTGAAATAAGGAGGGGTGTCGAAGAAGGAGTTGAGGGTAGGGGGAAGAAGGGGAGGGGTAAAAGGATAAGGAGTGGGGGGAGCGAAAGAGGTGTGGCGCGGCAATAGGGGGTGGAGTACGGCAGAAGGGGGCGAAGTAAGAATAAGAAAAGGAAAGACAGAAGGTAAAGAAAATGGAGAAGTTGGCCAAAAAAAGAGGGGAAGGATACTCGACAAGAAAGAGGGGAGAGGGAGGGGAAAGGAGGGGGGGGGATAGCCTCACGAAGCCAATGACGACGCGCGCTTGCCAACGAAGGTGTGACCAAGAGGGGGAGAGGGAGGGGGTGTGGGGAGAAGGGGGGGAAGAGGGGGGGGTTATACACGGACACTTACTCGTCTCTTGAGGGTTTACGTATTTAAAAAGATTCACCATTAGTATAAATATACGTTTTATCACCCTACTGTTGTTGCTGTTATTGTTATCATTATTATTATAATCATTAACATTATCATCTTTATTTCTGTTATTGTTGCTCGTTATAATCAAGTGATAAATAATAACAATACGATAAAATAACTCAAGCGCATGTAGAAAATTGTATCAAATGTTTGAAAATACAGAATTTATTATAATCAGACCTGAAGGTAGATATCGCAGCCCCAGCATAGAAAACGCATTAGTCACTCTCATTCCTTCTCCATGACTAAAAAATTCCCCCAGGGAGACTCACCACTCTCCCCTCACCCCCTTTGCTCCCCACACTCTCCTCCTCCCCTCACTCTCTTCTCATTCCTCCTTCCTCCCCACACTCTTCTTCTCCTCCTCTCCCTCCACCACACTCTTCATCATTCTCCTCTCCCTCCCCTTCCTCCTCCTCCCCACACTCTTCTTCCTCTTCCCCCCATACTCCCTCCCCTTCCTCCCTACATCCCCCTTCCCCTTCCAACTTCTTCCCCTCCCCTCATTCTCTTCACTTCCCCTCACCCTCCCTTCCTTCCCCCCACCCCCACCTTCCACCCCCCCACCCCTTCCACCCCTCTCCCCCCTTCCTCCCCTTCACCTCTCCCTCCTCTCCCTCCCCTTCCTCCCTCACCCTCCCTCCCTCCCACCCTTCATCCTCCCCTTCCTCTCCCTCACTCCCCTCACTTCCCTGCCCTTTTCGGTATTACACTCAGCACAATAAAACTAGAGTGTCCACTTACACCACCAAAATGGCCGGGAACATGCGACCGACGAGCGTGCAGATTCGAAATTACTATTTAAGTTACCCCTTCGACGGCGTCATGCAAGCCCGCCCTTTGGCCCCTGCGCCGCCCGTCTATCAACACAGGTAATGGGGGCGCAGGGTGAGGAGACAGGGGGGGAGGGAGGGGGACAGGTAGTGGGGGAGGGAGAAGATGAGGGGTAGGGGGAGGGAAGGGGGAGACAGGTAGTGGGGAGGGTGAAGACAGGTAGTGGGGGGGAAGATAGGGAGGGGGAGGGAAGGGGGAGACAGGTAGTGGGGGAGGGTAGGTAGTGGGAGAGGGAGAAGATAGGGAGGGAGGGAGGGGAGAGTAGTGGGGAGGGTGAAGACCAGGTAGTGGGAGAGGGAGAAGATAGGGAGGGGGAGGGAAGGTGAGATGGGTCGTGGGCATAGGGGGTAGGTAGAGTGGGTTGGGACAGGTAGTGGGGAGGAGAAAAACAGGTAGTGGTGAGGAGGAGATAGATAGTAAGGAAGAAAATTCAGAAAATTGAAGAAATATGAAAAGAGAAAATAAAATAAAAAAAAAAAAAAAAAAAAACGAGGATAAACACACATTGGAAGCGAAAAAAAGGAAGGGGGAAGGGAGAAA
>NW_020869760.1:636424-643924 GCF_003789085.1 Penaeus vannamei | reverse complement strand
TCCAAATCGCACTAAAAGATAGAAATATATATAAGGTATTGTTTAATCTGCAGACTTGATCGGGTACGTTAAAACATATAGATAGATGGATAGATAGATAGATAGAAGAATAGAGAGAGAAATAGACGGATAGACAGATGGATAAAAAAGTGAATAGATTAGATGAATAGATATTTCAATATGTGTATAGACAAAAATAGATAAACATAGGAAATATATGTGTGTGTTTATGTTAGTATGTATATGTATGTGTATATGTATATATATGCATATGCATAAATAAGTAGATAAATAGACAGATAGATTAATAATTAGGTTTATGAATTCCTACCCCCTCATTACTCCCCCTCAACCCCCGCCCCCCTCTCATCATCCTGGCACTTAAGAACGATCCTTATGAGTTATGAGTAATCTAATGACGATAATTACAGAGATGAGAATGATAATGATCAATGACAGCACGTACGTAAATATTGATCAAAGTACAATGTATAGTGTTGTTGCCAAATATAGTGCGATGGTGAATAATGGAATAAATTCATCAAAGAAAGCCGAAAGAAGAAGAGGATACTTGGAGAATTAAGTTGATAGATAAATGACTCGAAATAATGAGGGAATTTATGGAGGGAGGGAGGAAAGGGGGAGGAGAGAGGAAAGAAGGAGGGAGAGAGGAAAGAGAAGGAGAGGAGAGAGAGAGGAGAGAGAGAGAGAGAGAGAGAGAGAGAGAAGAGAGAAGAAGAGAGAGAAGAGAGAAGAGAGAGAGAGAGAGAGAGAGAGAGGGAGAGAGAGAGAACGAGAGGAGAGAGAGAGAGAGAGAGAGAGAAGAGAGCTAGAGTTATTATTATAGTTGTTATCTTTTATTCACTATTTGATAATTTCAGTATCATTATTGTTTATTATTATCATCGTTGTTAGTAGCGTTATTGTTATTTTATTATTATTATTATTATTATTATATTATTATATTATTATTATTATTATTATTATTATTATTATTATTATTATTATCATCATCATCATCATCATTATTGCTATTGTCATAATTATTATTGTCTATTTTATTGATACTACTTCTAATATCATGTGTTATCACTATCGATATTATTATTATCATCCTTTTTGTCGTCGTTGTTGTTATTTAAGATTTAATAAGATTTATAAAGATTTGGGATTTATCCAGATTTCGGATTTATTTACACTTACGATACGTTTAGATTTAGGGTTTATATAGATTTAGGATTTATCTTGACAGGATTTATTTAGACAGAATTTCTTAAGTAGATTTAGAATTTATTTAGATTTAGGATTAGTTTAGATTTAGGATTTATTTCGACATAAGATTTATCTAGATTTAGATTTATGATGTGTTTTAGGCAGGATTTATTTAGCTTTAGGATTTATGCAGATTTAGGATTTATTTGGATTCATATTTCCAGAAGAAATGAACAGCAATTCCGTTATCCTTGCCTCTCTCTATCTCTTTCGCCGGAACAGTGAACAGAGAAAAAGAGAATGAAAGGCGTGTAGAGGGGAAGAGGTAGATTAAGAGAACTGCGATAGAGAGGATAAACAAGAGGGAGAAACAAGGCTGATAAGAAAAAAAGAAAGGAGGGGAGGAAAGAGGCAGAGAGAAGGGAGTAGGTGTGGGTGAGAGAGAGAAAGAAAGAGAGAGAGAGAGAGAGAGAAAGAGGAGAGAGAGAGAGAAAGAGAGAGAGAGAGGAGAGAGAGAGAGAGAGAGAGAGAGAGAGAGAGAGAGAGAGAGAGAAGAGAGAGAGAGAGAGAGAGAGAGAGAGAGAGTCTGAGAGATAGGCCAGCCGACAGACCGACAGACAGACAGACAAACAGCTGACCAAACAACACTTAAGCAAAACAACCACACACAAATCAGACAAAAGAAAGAGAACAAAAAAAGAAAAGACAATAAAAACAAAAGAAAACAAAACACACAAACAAGAATAGGGAGCATAACTGTCAAGTGAGGGGAAAAGGGGAGGCGGAGAGGGGAAAAGACAGGTGAGGTTAGGATAATGGGAGAGACAGATCGGTCACGTGCTCACTCCAGCCCCTTAGATGGTAATCGCGCCTTACGACCGGAAGAGAGGGTAAGGAGAGGGAAGGGAGAGGAGGGGGAGAGGGAAGTGTGGGGGGTGGAGGGAAGGGGAAGGAGAGGAGGGAGAGAGAGGGAGGCAAAGGGGAGTGTGGAAGGAGAGGGAGGGAGAGGGAGGGGGGAAGAGTAAGGGGAGGAGTGTGGAGGGAAGGGGAAGGGAGAGGAGGGGGAGAAAGGGGAAGTGAGAAGGGTGAAGGGAAGGGAAGGGGGAAGAGAGGGGAGAGAGAGAGAAGGGAAGAAGGGGAAGGAAATAATTAGAAGGAGTGCAAGGGGGGGAGGAGAGCAGAGATGAGGAGAAGGGAAGGATAAGGCATTTCCGATGAAGTGAAGAGGAGGAGTGGGAGGGAAGGGAAAAGGAGGAAAAAGAAAAGGAAAAAGGAGGGAGAAGGAGATGAAAGGGGATGGGAGGGCCAGGGAGGGAGGAGAATGGAGGGAAGATAAAGATAACAAAAACGACAACAATAATGATGATAGTGATAATCACAATAATGATGATAAAAGTGATAACGATAATAATAATAATGATAATGACAATGAGGATGTTGACAAAGATAAGCGTATGGATAAAGATAAAACAATAATAATAATGTGATAATAGTAATAATACTGAGAATAATGATAACAATAGCAATAACTGAGACAAATAGTAGAAAATACTACAAGAATGCTATAGATATCTTCAAGAATCCCATCCATCTGCCAAGAAAATACCTAAGAAGATAAAAGAACGCAAAAAAAGGTGAAATAAAACAAGAGACTGGTAAGAAAGAGATTAAAAGAAAGGAGTTTATAAAGACTGCAGAAAGAGTAACTGTAAAGAGAGAGAGGGAGAAAATAGAGAGAATAAAACTACATCTGTAGAGAAAGAGAAAATAGAAATGTAAACAATTAAAAAAGAGAGAATATAACAGTAAAGAAAGAGAAAATAGAAATGTAAACAGTTAAAAAGAAAGAATATAACTGTAAAGAAAGAGAAAGTAGAAATGTAAACAATTAAAAAAAAAGATAAAATATAACTGTAAAGACAGATAGATAAAATAGAAATGTAAAAGCTAAAGAGAGAAAGAGTACATCTGTAACGAGAGAGAGAAAATCGAATTGTAAAAAAGCTAAAGAAAGAGATAATTGTAAAGAGAGAGTAAAAATCAATTATGAAAAAAAATAATAGATAAAGAGAGAAAATGGCATTGTAAAGACTAAGAGAAAGAGAAATGATATAACAGCGGCTTAAAAGCGCCTCACGTTCAGGACAGGCGGACAGGAACAAGTCAGTAAGTCTTAAAAGGTGACAAATACCCACCCGCTGTAAGAAAGACCCCAAGTATCTTTTTTAAGACTTTAACGACAACTTTCTTGAGTAGATCACCAAGCCACGCGTTCTTCCCCCCCCCCCCTTTCTCCCTTCCCCTCTCTCTCTTCCTCTTCCCCTTCCCTACCTCTTCTTTCTCCCTACATTCGGCACTTCCTCTGGGGGGTGGCGATGGGAGGGAAGGAAAGGGGAAGGGGAGAAGAAGGGAGATACGGAAGAGAGCGGGGGGGGGGGGGCACGTAGAAAACAGAAATGAAAGGATGGGAAGGGGAGACCACACCAAAAAGGGAAGTGAGGTGGGAAGGAGAGAAGGTCAGGAAGAAGAGGAGAAGAGAAGGAAGGATGGGGATGCCTCGCCCCTCCCCCCCAAAAAAAAGGAAGTAAGGGGGGAGAGAGGGGAAGAAGGAAGGAAGGAAAAGCAGGTTCTCCCCCCCCCCCCAAAAAAAAAGGGGACGAAGGGGGAGGAGGGAGGGGGAGGGGCATGATGAGGGGACGGACAATTTGTAGTCCGCAGCGAGCGAGCGAAAGAGGTCAGGGAGCAAAGTTCTTCCTCCCGCAGACGACATTCGGGAGGCCCCAGCACGGCCGCTCCCCGCGAGTACGTATTCACGCACGAGTCGTTGAATTATTCAGGAGATATTGTATAATTTTTAATCAAGATTAGACACCTAAAATACGGTAACGCTCCGGGCGGGTTTGCCTGAACGACGCCCGTGCACGTGGTATAAAGTTTGTCCGTCCGGCTGTGAAAGGCATTAGTGAAATTATATTAACCTATGCACAGCACAAACCCCAAACATTCTCCAAGCTTAGCATTTAACTGCCTCCAAAAGTTTATGCTTATGCTCAAAGTCTGCACGAAAAGATGCCGACTTGAAAGTGTTGCCAGTGTCTCCCGCTCCTGAAGCCGAGAGAGACGATGAGAATAAAGGAGAGAGAGAGAGAGAGAGAGAGAGAGAGAGAGAGAGAGAGAGAAGAGAGAGAGAGAGAGAGAGAGAGAGAGAGAGAGAGAGAGAGAGAGATGAATAAAAAGATATATAGATATAAAAGGACAGAGAGACAGAGAAACATACAAAGATCGGAGAGAGAGAGAGAGAGAGAGAGAGATAACAGAAAGACATACAGATAGACGAGAATCCTTAGAATGGAAACTTTAGAATAGAGGAATGGAAAGAACACAGAGACGCGAGACGTGCGAAAAAAGAACAGGAATATTTTGCGAAGACAATGTTTTGGATAAGTGTTGCGACGCTCGAGGAAGGAATAACGGGTGTAATGTATCTTTTCTTTCTTTCTCTGTTTTTTATTTTATTTTATTTGCTTTTTTTTTGGGGGGGGCTTACGTGTCTAAGAAAATATTTAGATTGATATATCGGTAGATAGATGGATAAATATATAACGAGAGAGAGAGACAGAGAGAGAGAATGAGAGAGAGAGAGAGAGAGATAGGGCTGAAGTAAACAGAACCCACACACATCAAAATATTCCTCTCTTCTCCCTCCCCCTCCTCCTCCTCCTCCTTTTCCCCATCGACTTTCCCCCTTCCGCATTCTATCTCACTCTCTCTCTCTCTCTCTCGCCCACCTTCTCTTCCCTCTTTCTCTCCGTCCTTCCTCGCCCTCCGCCTGTTCCTCTTTCCAGCCACGTTCTTCCAGGGGGGAGAAGAGGCAACACGCCGCTTTTGGCAACACTGCTCAAAGATGCTCCGAACACCAATTTCGTGGAAAGCCCAGCAAGACAACATGCTTAAAGAAGGTCTATATGGCGGTCTTGCTGCGTGGCGGTGAGGGGGGAGGGGGGTGAGGGGTGGGTGGGGTAGGGGGACGTAGGTGGGGGTAGGAGGGTTGGGAGGACGTAGGAGGGGTTGGGACGTAGGAGGGGGTAGGGTGGGGAGGTAGGAGGGGTAGGTAGGGGGTAGGCTAGAGATAGAGAGGGTAGGGAGGTGGGGGGAGATGGAGGTAGGAAGGGAATTGAGGGGATGTGCCTGTGTGTGTTTTTTTTTTTTTTTTTTGTGCACGTGTGTGTGTTTGTGTTTTTTATGCAATATTGTGTGTTTGTATGTGTTTGTTTGTCATTATGCCTGTATTTTCTTTTATTTTGGTGGGGGGAGGGGGATATTAGCGAGCTGACGGCGATGCAAGAGGATCATGCACGCAAAGCGATAAAACGAATTCGTATCAAGATTCGGACGGCCTTGGAGTGGTGTTAGAATAGCCCGGCTTTGATAAATGGCCGTCGTTGCACATCAATTGACCGAGCTTAATAGCAACGCAGAACTTTCATTAACGAAGAAAACGACATCCCATCCGAATCTCGACTGCCGATAATGCACAGCGGCCAGATACTGATCGATAGACGCGACGGTAGAGACGCTAATGACGCCGAGAGCTGGCGAACGAGACGGTCCGAAGCACCGAAGCGAGACATCGTATGGAATCTGATATATAAGATTCTCATTTGATTTGGACGAACATTTGGACTCTCATTTGATTCGACGGCTTAATCAAAATAGATAGTGATCGATAATCGCGATGATATTGAAGATTATGGCGACGTAGATTAGTGAACGAGACGCTACGAATCACCTAAGCGAAGCCTCGTGTGATGTATAAGAGAAATTAAGATTCGCATTTGGCTGAAGGACTAAATCAAAGCAGATAAAAAGGCTTAGGTAAGGAAGGGAGGGAAAGGGAGAGGATGGTGGGAAAGTAGGGGAAGGGAGGGGGAAGTGTAGAAGGGAGGGAGGTAAGAGAAAGAAGGAAAAGTAAGAGAAAAAAGAAGGAAGGGAGAGGATGGTACAAGGCAGAAGGACAAGAAGCCTCAAGCCGTGATACCTGAAATAGTAACGTGACCTTAGATCACAGCTGGGTCAACTCCTGACCTTTCACGCGGGAGGGAGGCCCAAGAGCGCCCAGAATCCGAAGGTAACAGAATTCAACGAATCGCCATTTCGCTGCAACTGGTAATTATTCACTCGTTCAAAGAAATGGCCTTCCGAGGACACAGAGCGAAAGGGACGAATGAATGAATGAGTCAGGTGAAAATGGGTGAGTAAGAAGAACAATTCGGAGAAAATTCAGAGAGGTGACGAACCCGAGGAAGACGCAGAAGGTAAAAGTTGTTGCAGTTCGAGGAAACATGACATTGCTTCTTGTACGTTTCGTTGGGCAATGGTACATAGATAGATAGATAGGCAGATAGATAGATAGATGGGCAGATAGATAGATAGATGGTATATTGATATATAGATGGTGGATTTTTAGATAGATAGGCAGACAGATATATATAGATGGATAGATGATAGATTGATAGAGAGATGAATAGGTTGCGAGATAGCAAGAAAGATGGAAAGATAGACAGATAACAAGAAAAATGGACTGATAGATAGACAGATAGCACGAGCGAGGGATAGATAAGTAGATAGAACGAAAGATGGGTAGATAGAGAGATTCATAATTAGACAAATAATGTAAGTATAGATAAATAGACAGACGTAGATAGTCGAAAACATCAGTGAATAGATATGGGTATTAGATGTAGATGTAAATGATGATATAGATATAGATACATATAACGATACATGCATACATACACATAGATGTTCTTTGGTTATATTTTTACTTCAAGTTTTGTATTCTGTATTTTGTATTCTCATCTGAAAGTAATCTTTAAATGTCATCGAAAAAGAAGACGAAGAAAAAGAAAAACACGGTAAAGCAGAGAGAGAGAGAGAGAGAGAGAGAGAGAGAGAGAGAGAGAGAGAGAGAGAGAGAGAGAGAGAGAGAGAGAGAGAGAGAGAGAGAGAGAGAGAGACAGAGACAGAGACAGAGAAGAGACAGAGACAGAGAGAGACAGAGACAGACAGACAGACAGACAGAGACAGACAGACAGACAGACAGACAGAGTCAGAGACAGAGTAAAAGAAACAGACAGACAGAGCCAGACAGAGAAAGCGAGAGACGAAAAAAAAATCAACATTAGCGACCTGCGTCTCGGGTAGTGTTTTAGGTGTGGTGATGGTGATGGTGTCAGTTGTGGTGGTGATGGTGTGGCGAGATGGGCCAGCCAGCACTCCGGGCGAGGC
>NW_020869760.1:628924-631424 GCF_003789085.1 Penaeus vannamei | reverse complement strand
GGGATCCGGACGCGCCCTCTGTCCTCCCAATGGGCGAGGTAGATGATGTGAGGATGAGGCCGTCACTTGACTGGAGTTTAGGCCCGATCCTTCAGGAGATGTGACGAAGGGGAGCGCGGGCTCGGGGTCACCACCGGGGCAACGCGGGGTCACCACAGGGCTACCATGGGGCCTCCACAGGGCTACGTAGGGGTCACCATGGTGCTACCTTGGGGTCTCCACGAGGCTACCAAGGGATCACCATGGGGTCACCGCGGGGCCAATTAGAGGTCACCACTGGGTCACCATGGGGTCTTTACAGGGGGTCAGCAAGGGGGTATGAATAGGGTAGGGGTGTGAAGGAAATATTTGAATGCTGGTTGACCTTTTTTTTAAAGAATGAGTTGTCGAAGAAGAATGAAGAGGAGTGGTTGTGAGAGATGGCGTAAAACAGTTGGTAGAAAGTGATGTTTTTTCTAGTGTTGATAGGGAAGGACAGAAAATATAAGGATGTTGAAGTGGTTATGCAACGATTCATTGTCGCTATTGCGTTATCATTTCTCGAACTGTGTGGCTGTCCTGTCTATCTACTTCACTAAATCGTAAACTTTATCTTAATCGCTACTGCATATAAAGACCAACTAAACCTTGCCTCTTACGCAATCATTTTCGCTCCTCTTCCTCGTCTTGATCCTCTCTGTTTGCTACCAGTATTATGGTAATGAGTATCAGTATCAGTAATACCAGCTTTAATGGGTGGTGACCACGAGCCTCGCTCCTGAACTGCTATTTTGAGCCTTATTCAGCACTGTACGAGAGATGCTTGTCGTATGCTGACGGCCTCCGCTGATCAGCACGGTCACCTAACAGATCAGTACAGTTGCGCGGAGCTTCCCTGATGGTCGGATCGGAATGTCGTCAGTATCACATTAACCGATTATTGTTATTGTTATGATTATGGCTCATTCTCCATTCGCCTTCCCCGCGAATCGGAAGCCCTTTTTAGCCTTTTTTTAGAGGAATCCACTGCGTTACGGGAGCCTCCGTCGGTCGCCCTCGTAACCTATCGATTCGGGCTGATTGTCACACATTCGGAACCGACCCATCAGGCTATGTCGATGGCCTCCCGCACGCACTTTCGGCGCCCTCGTCTCGGGGAGTGGCAGGTGCACGGCTGCTTGCGATGATAAATAGTAGTTCCAGTCACATTTAGATGATGACGTAATAATTAAGTTGTAGTGCACGACGATTAGTACGAGGTGGATATTCACTCTTCAAGGAGGAGGAAAAGGATTTGTAAATCTTAATGGAATGTTTGATTCACGAGGGTTCTTGGGATCATGGGGTTCATGGTGATGGAGTTTTCTACGAAATTCTTATAGATGAAAGGATTTGCTTTATTTGCCGGGGTTGGATAGATAAGAGGGAGTGACTGAGACGGGGTAATTCTTTCGAATTGAATACAGGACACTGGATAGATGTATTTACAGCTGGGAGCTTCATTTCCCAGCGTAGCATTCTCAGGCCTCTCAAGCACTTCGCTGCACCCAACAGAGCCCTACAGGTTACTAATGTCTTGTCTCTCGTTTCCTGTTAGAAGCGTAAACGGACGTCGATCGCCGCCCCTGAGAAGCGGTCGCTGGAGGCCTACTTCGCGGTGCAGCCCCGCCCGTCCGGGGAGAAGATCGCCGCCATCGCCGAGAAGCTCGACCTGAAGAAGAACGTGGTGCGCGTGTGGTTCTGCAACCAGCGCCAGAAGCAGAAGCGGATGAAGTTCGCCGCCACGCAGAAGCAGATGGCCAGCGGCAACGTGCACACCTCCATGGGCTCCATGATGACGTCCCCGATGCCGCCGCACACGCCTGTTCCGTAGTGGATGGCCTCCCCTGGTGCCCGCCCCCCGATGGACCTGCCAGGCCGTTCCGCCCATCACCAGCACCAGCAGCAGCAACAGCAGCAGCAGGGGAACAGGCCCCCCTCCAACTCCGCCTCCAACAACAACCCCTGCCCGCCCACGCCTCGCCCATCCTGGACGGACCAGGGGGACGTAGGCGAGCGCTGGATGGCGCCAGGCCCCTCATGGGCGTATAGTTATGCCTATGCTGCCGCCCACGCCCACCAAGCCACCCGCCAGCTGACTCAGTGACGAGAGGGCTGAGCGGGTAGTCTCCCTGGGCGGCCCCACCGGGCTTTCTCCTCAAGTGATACTAAGCTGTGAGCAAGTAATAATGGTGTACGCGGCCCGAGCCTCGTCGAAGGCTCGATTCGGCGGTCCAAGAATGACGTAGGGTTGGCGGCCCTGCCCAGCCTCCCGGGGCAACCGATGCCGCCGCTCCTGTGGCCGGAGGACGCCATGGGGCGTGTCGCCTTCACCAAGAGGCTCCTCTCGGAAGGCTCGAAGAGTGCCAGGGAGGTCCAGGTCTGCCCTGCCCCCTCTCCTTGGAAGGGGAGTGCCGGCAAGGGAGGCACAGGGCCACAATCGTCGTCTACGGCATCAGGGGTCGTTTGACTTCGCGACCCG
>NW_020869760.1:608924-611424 GCF_003789085.1 Penaeus vannamei | reverse complement strand
TACTACTACTACTACTGCTGCTACTGCTGCTCCTACTACTACTACTGCTGCTGCTACTACTACTACTACTACTACTGCTCCTAACTACTACTACTATTGCTGCTTACTATTAACTATTACTGCTGCCTCCTCCTGATACTACTGCTGCTGTTAGTTACTGCTACTACTACTGCTGCTGCTGCTGCTACTACTATTACTGCTACTGCTGCTAGTAACATACTAATTACTTGCTACTTGCTGCTCCTCCTACTACTACTGCTGCTACTGCTGGTACTGCTGCTGATGCTGATGATATTTCTACTGCTAAAGTTGCTACTACTACTGCTGCTGCTGCTACTACTAGTACTGCAACTACTACTACTGCTGCTACTATTACTACTGCAACTACTGCTGCTGCTGCTGCTACTACTACTGCTCTGCATACTTGCTTTACTGTGCTGCTGCTGCTGATACTTTTCTATGATTACTGCTGCTACTACTGCTGCTGCTGCTTGCAAAACTACTGCTGCTGTCTGCCACTACTGCTTGCGGCTACTTACTACTCTACTATTCTGATACCTACTGCTGCTGCCTGCTGCAAACCTATTGCTGCTGCTTGCAAAACTATTGCTGCTTTGCTGCAAACTATTTTGCTGCTGCTCTGCAAAACAAAAACTTACTACTTGGCTTTGCCTGCTGCTGCTGCAACTACTATTACTACTGCTGCTGCAACTACTACTGACTACTATGCCTGTTACTACTACTGTTGCTGCTGCGCTGCTGGCAATTACTGCTACTACTGCTTTGCTTGATTTGATATAATACTACTACTGCTGCTGCTTACTGCTCTTACTGCCTGCTGATGATGATACTTTCTACTTGCTGCTGCTGCTGGCTACTGATGCTGCTTGGCAAACTACTAACTTTACCTGCTGCGACTGCTCAACTACTGCTCTGTGCTTCTGCTACTTCTTACTACTGCTACTGGCTGCTACTACTACTATTACTACTACTGCTTGCTGGCTACTTGCTGCTATATGAGGATACTTCGCTGCTACTGCTGCCTACTACTGCTGCTGCTGCAACTACTACTACTGCATGCGCAAGGCAAAACTACTACTTACTGCTGCTGCTTGCACCTACTACTTACTGGCTTTGCTGCTTGCAAAACTACTGACTACTGCTGCTGCTTGCAACTACTACTACTGCAGCTGCTGCAACTACTACTTACTACTGCTACCGCTACTGCTGCTGGCCTACTTACTTTACTACTGCTGCTCTGCATGCTGTAACTACTTACTGGTACTGCCACGACTTTACTACTACTGCTGCTTGCATTGGCTATTACTAATTGCTGTTGCTGCTACTGACTATTACTGCTTGCTGACTGCAACTACTACTACTGCTTGGCGCTGCTGCTGCTGCATACGTACTACTACTAAACACCTGCTGCTGCTGCTGCTGGCTTGCTACTACTAACTTACTACTGCTTTGCTTGCTGCTGTAAAACTACTACTGCTTACTGCTTCTACTACTACTTTAAACTTGCTTTGCTGCTGCTGCTGCAACTACTACTACTACTTACTTGCTGCTGTGCTGCTTTGCTGCTTGCTACTACTACTACTCTTACTTGCTGCTTGCTGCTGGTAACTAACTACTGCTACTGCTTGCTATGCTACTTACTGCTGCTGGTGCTGCTTTACTTCTACTACTGCTACTGCTGGCTTGCTGCCTACTACTTACTGCTGCTTCTGCGCTTACTGCTGGTTGCTATTACTACTTGCAACTACTACTAACTACTGCTACCGCTACTGCTGCTGCTTTCTACTACTACTACTGCCTTGCTGCTGGCTGCTGTAAACTACTTACGGTACTTTGCAGGGTAACTACTACTACTGCTGCTGCTGCTACTAATGCTGCTGCTGGCTAACTGCTTCTACTGCTGCTGATGCAACTACTACTACTTGCTGCTTTCTGCTCAAAAACTTACTACTACCTTACTACTTGCTGCTGCTTGCTGCTTTGCTGCTACTACTACTACTACTTGATGCTGCTTGCTGTAAACTACTAACTGGCTACTGCTCTACTACTACTACTCTGCTGCTGCCTGCAAACTACTACTACTACTACTGCTCTGCTGTGCTGCTGCTGCAAAAAAACTACTACTACACCTTACTGCTTGCTGCTGCTGAACTAACTACTGCTTACTGGCTTTGCTTACTGTACTACTGCTTGCTGGTGCTGCCTGCTAACTTCTACTACTGCTAACTGCATTGCTGCTGCTACTACTACTGCTGGTGCTATTATACTTTGCTACTACACTAACTTCTACTACCATTACTGCTGCTGCCTTGCTAGTTAGTACTTACTACAGAAGCTGACTCTACTACTTACTTGATTATAAAAAAATATTATAAAATTAATAAATAAATTGATAATGACAAACAATATTCGCAATAAACTTAAAAGGTGATAATAATAAAAACTACTACTATTACTACTTTACTGCGTGCTGCTACTG
>NW_020869760.1:598924-601424 GCF_003789085.1 Penaeus vannamei | reverse complement strand
TTTGATAATGCCGGTTTATGTACAGTAGTGAAACCTGGACTGTATCCTGTGCTTTGGAATCTCGATTTGATGCCTTTTGTAATAGATCCTGATGGTGGATCATAGGGTACTGTTAGTGGGACCAAGTGTCCAACCAATGGTTTCACTGTGAGACTGGCTCATGACCTGTTATTTGCACAATCTGTAATTGCCAACTAATGCACACGACACACACACAACACATATATATACACACACACACACACACACACACACACACACACACACACACACACACACACCACACATATAATATATATTATATATATATATATATATATATTATAATATATATATATATATATACACATAACACACACACACACACACACACACACACACACACACATATATATATTATATATATATAATATATATATTATATATATATATATATATATTGTGTGTGTATGTGTGTTGCATATTGGTATTCACCTTGCACCTAGGCACTACCTGTTGCCTTCCTACCTGGCATCGTACCTTGTTCCCCTAAGTACTTTCTCTCCCTCGGGCAATTCCGGCGAACTCACCCCCTTTTTCATGGCCGGAGGAACTGACACCCCAAAAATCAGAAGCAGGCACCTGCCAGGACAGGATAAAAGGACGTCTCCTTCAGGCAGACCAGGAGAGACCGAGCAGGGCATATATATATATATATATATATATATACTATATATATATATATATATATATATATATATACATATTATATTATATATATATATTATATATATATTATATTATATAATATATATAATATATATATATATATATATACATATATATGATATAATATAATATATATATATATATATATATATATATATATATATATACTATATATATATATATATATATATATATATATATATAATATACATATATATGAATATATATATAATATATATATATATTATATATATATATATATATATATATATATTATATATATATATATATATATAAGTATAGTAATATGTGTATATATGTGTATGTATGTGTTATAGTAAGTATTGTACATATATATTTAATATGATATAAATATATATATACATATATATATATATATATTTATATAGGTATATATTATATAGAGTACATATATATAATATATATATATATATAGTTATATACTGATTACATGTTATAAGATATAAGCTTTATGATAGATCGGTAGATTAGATAGATACGGGATTTTATGTGTGTTGTTTTATGTAAACAGTATATTTAGTAATATAGTGTGAGTAAATAGTCTATAAAGTGGTCTATATACTACATTATGTATAATTGAATAAATAGGTATATAATATATATATTATATATATATATGTCATATAATATTAATATATATATGATTAGTATATTATATCATAGGAGGCTACATATTAATATCAGTTAGGAGCCGATTTCACATATTATATATATATAACTGTATAGTATATATATATATATATATACTTATGTGTTGAGGTATAGAGTTATATTATGCGAGTGTCATATGTATGATATGTATCCTTATAATATGGTAGTCTATGATGTTGTATAGTATTGTATATGGTTGATATATATATTGGGATATATACTATAACATATAATAGTAAATTTCATATGTACATATATGTGTATATTCTATGCTGAGCCTGTCGGCTATCTATCTAACTTATCTAACTATCTAATATCTTTGTTCTTATAGTATATCCTAAAATCGTCTCTTGTCTCTCTCTGCGTCTATCTCTCTCTCATCTCTCCTCTCTCATCTCTTCTCTCTCTCGTCGTCCCTCTCTCTCTCTTCTCTCTCTCGTCTCTCTGCCTCATCACTCTCTCTCTCTCTCTCTCTCGCTCTCTTCTCTCTCTCTATATATAATATTATATATATAGTACTATATATATTTATATATATAAATATATATATATCTATATATATATATATATATATACTATATTATATTATATATATATGTGTGTGTGTGTGTGTGTGTGTGGTGTGTGTGTGTGTTTGTGTGTGTGTTGTATGCATATATGGAATATCTAAATATTTAGATGTCATATAACATATATATATATATATATATATATAGTATATATATATTAGTATATATATATATATTATATTATACATATATAAATATATATATATATATATATATATATATATATATATATATCAATATACATTATGGTGATTTATGGCATCCGCCTTTCACTGGTCTGTGATGCCCACAGGTATGCTGGGTTCTGGAGTGCGTGAGTTGCAGACTAACAGGGAAGCCGGGTGCGGTCCCCGGCGCTTAGGCCTGGTAGGCCTGGAGCTGCGCGCTGTGGTCGGGCGAATTCAACCTATCAGGTGTCGTCATTAGTCTTCGAGAAGCTGCTGATGTGGAGGCGCGAGGACCGGGCTGTGGACGCTGGACCAACCTGGGGGAAGTATTCGGCGTGCAGGTTGCGGGTCGGCTACAGTATT
>NW_020869760.1:583924-586424 GCF_003789085.1 Penaeus vannamei | reverse complement strand
AATGACTAGAATTATATCATTATCATCACCTTTATCATTGTTATCATTATCATTATTTGTATTAGTAGTAGTAAATGTATGTGCGTGTGTGTGTTGTGTGCGTGTGTGTGTGTGTGTGTGTGTGTGTGTGTGTGTGTGTGTGTGTGTGTGTGTGTGTGTGTGTGTGTGTGTGTGTGTGTGTGTGTGTGTGTGTGTGTGTGTGGTGTGTGTGTGTGTGCGTGTATCTATATAACAGCAGACCATGTATGTACGCAACCCTATTGTAAATGAATGAATATTTAGGGACAGACCTCTGACGCCGAAATGACATGACACAAATGAATTATGACATCCTGTAATATAACTGCATTTCAAACAAATCACAAAATTGCAAAATCAACCTCGGAAAAAATAGATGGTCCTTCTCATTCTCCCTCACCCTGTTTTACTGTATTGAAATATCGTTTTATATTCGGATAAAGTTACTAATTATATAACACATGCCTATATAGCGTAAATATTAGACTGCTTCAGAAGGCCAAAAGAATTATTTGTTATGAAAACGGATACTACAAACTAGGCCTATAGAATTGTTAAGAGATACATACTAAACTGGACACGAATTACTGTCTGCCGAAATAACAAGGAAAAGGACAAAGTTATTATCGCGTGCAAATGAACATTCTGCTTACGAGATGTCATAACACTATTCATCATCACCAAATATCTCGGGGAAACTAATATATTTTGGACTGTAATGGAAACACGTTCATATACATTCATACGCGCACGAAAATACGTGTTATTATCACCATATATAATACATGAAGTCAATTTGAGACTCACGGCGAACAATAAACACGAAGAAATACCATCTTCATTTTAGTTAAAAACCTGTTATTAAGGTAATACAACGCAATTCACCACATCGCTCGACAAAGCACTCGGCAACAGTAAAGAAAACGGAATGGTGTCACTAGCGCAGAGCTCGTCATTTTCTGTAATTGTAAACAGGGAACGGGGCAAATTAATGACTTCTTGTACTGTATTTACCCGTTTTTCTCACGCCATTTCCAGCTTGGTCTTCATTTTTGCAGAACGGGGAATTTCATAATGGTTATAGCTCTTAATTTTGAGAAAGGGTTTGTGACAATTAACGCTACTAGAAACCATACTCTTATCTGGTTGCAATTAACTGGAGTAGAAGCTATATTCATATGTGATTTTTTTTTTTCTTTTTTTTTTTTTTTTTTTGTACAATTTGCCATCATAAATTTGTCCGCGACTCCATTATTGCAATTTTGGATTTTTTCCCCATTCACTTTGTACTGGATAAATAGTGCATGAATCTACCTGCACTTGAAATAAATCATTTTATCAATGCAACCATGGTGTTAATAGCATAATATTAAGTGAAAAAAACAACAGGGGTGAGCATAACAATAGTAATACTAGTACAAAAACAACACAAATTATTACCAGAATCATTACATTCACTTTTTTCTATTATTGCCAGTAAACTTAACGTTGTTATTGCTGGTTATAACGTTGTGTTTTGTTGTGTATTATCACTAATTATTATTTTCATAGTTGTCATCAATATTATACTTATCGTCATTATTGCTATTACTGTTATTTTTCAGTACTATTGTTATTATTATCATCATATCATCATTATCATTATCATTAATTGTCATATTATTATCATTATTATTACTATCATTATTACTAGTGCTATTATTATCATTATCATGATTATTATTATCATTATTACTATTATCATCATTATTATTATCGTTATTGTCATCATTGCTATAACTATCATCATTATCATTATTATGATGATGAGGGCGATTATTCTTACTATCATCGTTATTATGACTTTTATTGTTTTTATCCTTATTATCGACCTTATCATTATTGTTATTGATATTATTTTTTATCATTATCATAATTTTTGTTACTGTTATTGTTACTATCATTGTTATTACTATTATTATTATTACTATTATCATCATTATCATTATTGTCATTATTATATATCATTTTGTTGTTGTTGCTGTTATCAACATTACCATTGTTATTATCATTTTTATATCATAATTAGTAGCATTATCATCAATATTATTATTATTGATATCATTATCATTACTCTTATTGTTATCATAATTATTACTATTATTATTATGATTATCATTATCGTATTATTAATTATCATTATATATTATTATTGTTATGTTATTCTATTATTATTATATTATTATTTTTATTATATTATTATATTATTATTATTATTATTTATTATCATTATTATTGTTGTTTGTTGTTGTTATTTATTATTATATATTATATTATTATTATTATTATTATTATATTATTATTATTATTATTATTTATTATTATTAATTATTATTATTCATCATCATCATCATCATCACCAGCATCATCATTATCATCATCATAATGACAATTGTTTTTATCATTTTTATTATCATAATGCTGAGGATTATTATCATAGTTT
>NW_020869760.1:561883-569383 GCF_003789085.1 Penaeus vannamei | reverse complement strand
CTCACCCCGAGGACGTAGCGCATCGTAGCCTCCCCCCCCCCCCCCCTGAGGACGTAGCGCATCGCAGCCCCTCCAACATCCCCCTCCCCCTGCCCCCCCACCGTCACCCCCCGAGGAACGTAGCGCATCGCAGCCCCCCCCCCCCCCCAGCATCTTCAAAGCAAGCCCCCCCGAAAAGAATGGAGAGACGGGAGAGGAATGTAAACTAATCATGACCACTATTTTCCTCCCTTAATTACATCTCCTCTGGCCCGCGAGCGAAGGAATTGGTGTTTTGCCTCAGCGTGTGCCTTGGCTCCTCCTTTATCAATATATTTAATTTCATTGTGATTTTTGTCAAAGGTGTGTTTCCTCCTCCTTTCCCTTCCTGCTTCCCTACTTCATTTTGCGATGAATTTCTTTTTTTTCTTCTCTCTCTCTCATTTTTTTTTTTCTTTTTTTACCTTAAAGAATTACTAATGAGTCGTTTTTTTTCTTAGTGGGAGATGCTGTGGTCTTCATCCTCACTTCAAGTTTTAACAGTAGCATGAACAGTACTAAAAAGCCGTTTGTCTGAGAGTACATTTGGAGAACACAGATCACTTTTTTAAGAATAATTAAGCTAATAAGGACACTGGAATCATGATAGTGATATCATTGATAAGAGTAGCATAATTAGTTTTAAAAACCGTTTGTCTGTGAGCATAATCGGAGAACACAGATAACTTTTTTCAAGAAGAACTGAAATAATGATAACAATGGGAATCTCATTAATGATATCAGTAATGAAAGTAGTAAAGGAAAGCATACCTACACCAACTCCCCAAAACTCTATCAAAATCATTATAATCATAATAAGGATAACTATGATAGTAATGATAATAAGGACAATTATGGTAATAATAATAATAATGATAATTATGATGATAACAATAATGATGATAATAATGACAATGATAAAGATAATGATGATGATAATGACATAATATATTATCAATGATAACAAATGATAATGATAATATATAAGATAATCATAATAAAATAATAATGAAAGTAATAACATTAATGATAATAATGACAATAATATACATAATAGATATAATAATATAATGATACTACTAATACTAATATCAAAGTAATAGTAAATAACGATAAAAACAATAATATAATGCTAAAACAATAATAATAGTATAAGAACAGTAGTAATAACAGTAGATAAATAATACAGTAGATATAGACAATATAAGTAGTAGTAATGATGACACTTATACCAATAATAGTAATCATCATTGTAAAAGAGAAAATAATGATGAATATCATGATGAAAAAGTAATGATAATGATAATGGTTGTAATAAGAGTAATTATGATGAGGATGATAATAACGATAAAAGTAGTGACAATAATAATAATAATGATAGTAAAAATAACAATAATAATGATAACAACAGCAACGACAATAATAATAACAATATTAATAATGATAATATTATTAATAATAACGAGAATCATAATAATAATGATAACAACAATGATCAGGATGATAATGAGTATAAAATTGGTGTCCATGATAATAATGATAATAATGATATTAATTACATTGATAATACAAAATAATAATAATATCAACAATGGCATCAATGATAATAGTAATGATAATAATGATAATATATGTAATGATATTTGATAGTAATAATAATAATATTGATAGAGATAATGATACTAATGATATTGACAAAAAATGATAATAATGGTAATGATAATAATGATAGTGATAACAATAATGATAATAGCAGTAAAAATATTGATGACAATAAGGGAAATGACAATAACATAAATTATATCAGTAATATTGATAATGATAATGATGATGACAATAGTAATAATATTTATGATACTACAATAAACAACAACTACTACTACTACTACTGATGGTAATGATCATAATAATAATAAATGAACAATGATTATGATAATGATAACAAGAACAACGATTATGAGGATGATCAGCAACAATAAGAACATGACGAGACAATTCATGAATGATAACATAATAATAACAAATGTAAGAACATGAACAAGACTAACGGTAATCGCTTCAATGAAATTGTGATAATGATTTACTTTCTAAGTCAAATTTCATAAATCCTTTGCATACAGTATTCAGTTTAGTTCATACTTAAGCTTCTGTATCAGTATCGTTTCAGCTAATCTACTTGATTTCAAAGCTTCGTCTTGGCTGATCTTGGCCCATGGTGACAGGGTCTCTGTAAAGAGGAGAGAGAGAGAGAGAGGGGGGGAGAGAGAGAAAGAGAGAGAGGAGAGAGAGAGAGAGAGAGAGAGAGAGAGAGAGAGAGAGAGGGAGAGAGAAAGAGAGAGAGAGAGAGAGAGAGAAGAGGAGAGAGAGGGAGAGGAGAAGGCGGAGGGAGGGGGAGAGAAGGAGAGGGAGAGAGAGAGAGAGAGAAAGAGAAAGAGAGAGAGAGAGAGATGGGGGGAGGGGGAGGGACGGAGAGAGAGAGGAGGGGAGGGGGGGAAGGAGAGAGGGAGAGAGAGAGAAAAGAAAGAGAGAGAGAGAGAGAGAGAGAGAGAGAGAGAGAGAGAGAGGCAGACAGAGGGGAGGGAAGAGAGAGAGTGAGAGAGAGAGAGAGAGAAAGAAATCAATTCCTGCTAGGGGATTAATTTTCTTAATAAGAAATTGTGTGACAATTATGTATCTGTATACTTTTTTAGGAGGATTGGGTCGTTGTAGTGTTTATCCATCTTATTGTGATACAAGACACTTATCTACATTGGTTTTCTATCATTACTGTCCTTCTTTTTTATCACTTCCATTATCTGCTATTTGTATTGTTGTTCATACCACTAATCTTAATACTTATCTACTTTCTGCTTCTATCTTTTCCCTTCTATGCCTCTTCCTCTTTCTACCTCCTCCGTTTCCTCTAACATCTACCCTTTTGCCTGCTTTTTCTCCATTTCGATCTCTTCTCAAACTTCCTAATACATATCCTTTGTTTTTTATTTATCTAACAATAATTGTTTTTTTTCTGTCAGCGTCCTCCTCCTCTTTCCCATTCTCCCTCCTTCTCTCTCTTTATCTCTGTCTGTATATCTTTCTATCTGTCTGTTTATCTTTTCATCTGTCTCTATCCCGTTTTCCTCCTCTGTTTCTTCACTGTCTCTCGCCCTTTCTTCCATTCCCCCTTTCCATCGTATCACCGCCATTTCCTTTTCCCTTCCCCGTCGCCATTTCCGAATTCGTAACCTGGTGCAAGATAAGGTCAAATAATGTTTTTTTTGTTTTTTTTCCTTGGTAAAAAAAAAAAAAAAAAAAAAAAAAAAAAAAGTATTTTAGGGAAATCAGACACTTATTCTCGGTCTTATTTCGCGAGGTTTTCATTCTCCAGTCTATTAATTCAGAATTATTACCGAAATGATAATAATAAAAAAGGGTGGCTTTTCTTGCTCTATAAAAGCTTAGTTTACATGTAATATTTAAGAAGCTAAATGACCAGAATACTTTTTACCTTCTCCTTACCTCTCCTCCTCCCCCTATGATCAAAGACCCCTTTACCCCCTTAGCTTCCTGACCCCCAATCCCCTCTCCTCCTCCCCCACCCTCACCCTCGATCTCTAACCCTCACTCCCCCCCCCCTCCGCCCCCTACTCCCTCTGGGGCTCCTAACCCCTGTGATTATAATGCGCAACATTGAGAAACTCTTCGCCAGAAGTTGTGTTTGTGTTATTGAACGTACTTTTAGATTAGACCCAGCGGTGGAAAAAAATATATGTCGCTTCAGAGGCTACAAATAGAGCCACCTCCCCCACCCCTCTCTCCCTACTCCCTTGCCTTCTTCCCTCCTCCCTCCCCTCCCTTCCCTTCTTTCTCTCTCCTCCTTCCCCTTCTTCCCTCCTCCCTCTCCTCTTTCCCCTCCTTTCTCTCCTCTCCTTCTCCTTCTTTCCCTCCTCTCCCTCCTCGCTCCGCTCCTTCCCCTCCCCCTTCTTCTCCTTCCACTATTTCCACTATCCTCGTATCCTCTCCATCTTTTTTTTCTTTCTTTCTTTCTCCTCTCTGTCTCTGTCTATCTCTGTCACTGTCTGTCTCTGTCTCTCTATTTCTCTTTATTTCTCACTCCCACCTCACTCTCTCTCTCTTCTCTCTCTCTCTCTCTCTCTCTCTCTCTTCTCTCTCTCTCTCTCTCTCTCTCTCTCTCTCTCTCTCTCTCTCTCTCCCTCCTCTTTTCTCTCTCCCCACGCCCCCTTCCCTCTCTTTCGCTCTTCTCTCTGCCTCCCTCTTTCTCTTTTCCCAAACACCCCTCCCTCCCTCTCTCTCTCTCTCTCTCTCTCTTCTCTCTCTCTCTCTCTCTCTCTCTCTCTCTCTCTCTCTCTCTCTCTCTCTCTCTCTCTCTCTCTCTCTCCTCTCTCTCTCTCTCTCCTGCCTCCCTCTTTCTCTCTCCCCACGCCCCCCCCCTCTTCTCCCCAGGCCCCCCCCTTCTCTCCCCCGCCCCCCCCCCTCTCCCTCTCTCTCTGGCTCCCTTTCTCTCTCTCTCTCTTTCTCGTTCCCACTAATTTCTGCCTCGCAATCCCTTCCCTCGCTCAAGCGTCCCCAAAGTCAACGCTGCTCTCCCTCGAGTCCCTCGCCTCACCCTTTGCCTCACCCCCTCCCCGCCTCCCCACCTCACCTCGCCCTCACCCCTCCCCCGCCTCCCCACCTCCCCCGGCCCCTCACCCCCTCCCTGCCCTCACCACTCCCCCCGCCCTCACCCTTCCCTCCCCCGCCCTCCCCTCTCTCCCCCGCCTTTCCCCCCTCCCGCCCTCCCCCTCCCCGCCCTCATCCCCTCTCCCCCTCACCCCTCCCCTGCCCTCACCCTCAACCTCGTCCTCATTTTCGGTCTCTTCTCCAAATTTATCATCCTTTTTATATTTTATTTTTCCTTATTCTATTTTTTTGTTTGCTTGTTTTTTTTTATTCTCTAATTTTCCACTGTATATCTATTCTTTTCTTCCTTATTCCATCTCCTCCTTCTAGCATTTACGTATTGTCTTTCTCTCCTCTTCTTTCCATGTTTTTATTTCCCTTCTTTTTCTTCTTATTTCCTCTTTTTTTCTTCTTCTTTCCTGTTTCTCCTTCCTCCTCCTCTTATTATTATTATTATTAGTCTTTCCTTTCTTATTATTATTATTCTTATCCCTCTTTTCTCCTCTTTTCTCTTTCCACATCTCCCCTTTCATTTCTTCATTTTCCTCCTTTCCATGCTTCCATCTCCTCTGTCTTCCTCATCTCCCCATATTTTCCTTCTTTTTATTTTACTCCTCTCCTCCTTATCTACTTTGCCTCATCTTCTTTCTCTCTCTCTCCTCTTCCTCTCATACTTTTTATCCTATTTTCTCCTCTCCTTCCTCTTCACTTTCTTCTTCCTCTTTCTCCCCTCATCCTCTCCTTATACATTTCTGCTTTTCTTCTATTTCTCCCTTTCGCTTCCCTCCTCCTCCTCCTCCTCCTTTAGCTTTCCTCCTTTTCCTCCACCTCCTCCTACTTCTTCACCTCCTCCTCCTCTTCCTACCCCCCCCCCTTTTTCCCTCCCTTCCTCTCTTCCCCTATTCCCTCTCCTCCTTCTCCTCCCCCCCCTCCCCATTTCTTCCTCCTCCTCCACTACCTCTCTCCCTCCTCCTCCTCCCCCTCTTCCTCCTCCTCTTTTACCTCCCCTTCCCCCTCCTCTCTCTCGAGGCGAAGGAGGGACCACAAAGCAACATAAGATCCCTGTGAAGAAAACGGAACTCCCCTCCCCTTCCTCCTCTCCCCCCCTCCCCAACATCTCCATAAAAGGGAAGGAGGGAGGGAGGGAGGGAGGGGGAGATGCGGTAACAGCGCGCGGCCTCTCGTCTTATATTGTTTGTGTCTCTCTTTTTGCGTCTATTCTGGGTATTTCTCTTCTCTTGGTCTCTCCTCTCCTTGTTTGTTTGTTTGGGTTTGGTCTTTTTTCTCTTTTCTCACTCGTCGCGTTCTTCTTTCTTTGTCATCGTCTATCTCTTTGCTTCTTTCTCTCTCTGTGCCTCTGCCTCTGTCTCTCTCTCTCTCTCTCTCTCTCTCTCTCTCTCTCTCTCTCTCTCTCTCTCTCTCTCTCTCTCTCTCTCTCTCTCTCTCTCTCTCTCTCTCTCTCTCTCTCTCTCTCTCTCTGCCTCGTTCTCAATCTGTTTCTCTCTCTCCCTCTGTCTCTCCCCCCCCCTCTCTATGTGTGTGTGTTGCTTTACCCATTTCCTTTTATCTACTCTTGTTTCCATTGCATTTCATGAATCCTGTTCCTCCTCTACCTGACTACTCATCCTTTCTTTTCCCTATACATCTTCATTCCCCTTTTCATCGTCCTTCTCTTCCCCTTCTTCAATTTCGTCATCTTCGTCCCCCTTGTCCCCTTCTCTTTGTCCTCCCTGCCTTCTCCCTCTTCTCTTCTTTCTCCTTCTCTTCCTCCTACTCTTTTCTTCTCTGCCTTCCTTCCTCCTCCTCACATTGCAACATCAACACATCACGCCCACACATACGCACACACACAACACACATTCCTCTCAAACACCCTCAACACACACACAACATCCAACACACCACGCTCGTCTCTCTCTCACACACACACACACTCCTATATCACTCAATCAAAAGCAAAACAAAAGTAAACAAGAGCTGAGTCTGGGGACAGGACGGCGGGGTGACCAGCGCAGAGTAAACATAAGTCTTTCTGCCAGCATAAATATATCATAGTTGAAGAGAGAAATTAGGGATAACTAGCAGAGCCGCTCGGAGTTATTAATCGCCGGCTACAGACTCGCTATTCACTGCTGGCGACATTGAAATAGCAGCGGCCTGAGGTCGGGGAGAGGGGAGGGACGGGGGCGAGGCGGCGGTGGAGTGAGTGGAAAGAGAAGGGTACGGGGGCGACGGGAGGGACGGGATTGGTGGAAGGCCAAAAAAAAAGGTCAGGGAGGAGAGGAAGGGGTACGGGGAGGGGGGCGAAGAGCGGGGCAGGGTTTTTGAGTGGATGGTAAAGGAAGTGGAGGGGAGGTTGGGGAAGGGAAAGGGAGCAACGTGGATGGTATGGGGGTGGGGGCGTCGGGGGGCGTTTCATGGGGACACAGGAGGAGGAAGGGAAGGAAAGGGTTTGAGGAGGGCTGTGTGTAATGGAAGCGAAGGAGGTAAGAGACATAGAAAGAGAGAGAATAAAGAGAGAGAGGCAGAGGCGATAAATGAACACATACCACACACACACACATACACACACCCACACACACACACACCTACCACGTATATTCATACATATAAGATATAGATATATATATATATATAAACAAAGGAATATTAATACAAAACATGAAATATATATATATATATATATATATATATATATATATATATATATATATATATATATATATATATATATAATATATATATACATTATATATATATAATATAATATATATAATATATATATATATATATATATATATATATATATTTACATTATACATA
>NW_020869760.1:560199-561783 GCF_003789085.1 Penaeus vannamei | reverse complement strand
AACATCTAATATAAATCTATTTGTTTTTACACATTACTCCATTTCATTATTATTATTAATTATTTTATTATTATTATTTATTGATGAAATAATAGTAATAAGAAAAATAAATTAATAATAATCATAAGATAATCAACAGCAATAATAATAATAATAATAATAATAATAATAATAATAATAATAATAAAAATAACAATAACAATAATAAGAATAAGAAAAAAACAACAACCAAAAAATAAAAATAATAATGATGATAACAACAACAACACAAACAATAGCAAAAGATGATGAATATAATAATAATAATTAACAATAATAATCATTGATAAAGTAATAATTTTAAAAAATAATCAAACAATAACAAATATAATAAAAATACGTAAACAAAAGGTTTCCATTTCGCTCTTCTACATCAGCAAACACTCTGCAAAAAGGAAAATCAGTGTAAAAGCATAAAAGCATACATAAAAGCACTGGTGTAAAAATAGTACGCACAGACACGCGATTACGCACACGCAAGCTAATGCATACACGCTTATGCACACAGACACTCAGACACATATACGGAGAGAGAGAGAGAGAGAACGAGGGAGAGAGAGAGAGAGCAGAGAGAGAGAGAGAGAGAGCAGAGAGAGAGAGAGAGAGAGAGAGAGAGAGAGAGAGAGAGAGGGAGAGAGGAGAGAGAGATGAGGAGTGCAGAGTGAGAGAGTGAGAGTGAGAGAGAGTGAGAGTGAGAGTGAGAGTGAGAGTGAGAGTGAGAGTGGAGAGGAGATGAGACGAGAGAGAGAGACGAGAGAGAGAAGAGAGGAGAGAGAGAGAGAGAGAGAGATGGAGAGAGAGAGAGAGAGAAGAGAGAGAGAGAGCAGAGAGAGAGAGAGGAGAGACACAAAATCAGACATTGAGACAGAATATCATAGAGACAAGAGAGAGAGAGAGAGAAAAAAAAAACATGAGCGCTTCGCTCCTGCGCCTGACCATTTCGCAACATAAACTAACCTATAAAAATGAGAAAAAAAAAACGGCGCATTGAGCAACATGGCTATAACTTAAGAGGATTATGACTTTGTGATTCGGACAGCGTAATGAGTTTCTAAATGAGGGACCCTAATACGATTTCCCAAAATAACAGAGGTAATATCACTCAAAGGAAAACGGCAACCCCAATGAAAATACAAATAAAAAAAGGAAAACAAAGCAAAGCAAATCAAAGCAAGGCAAAGCAAGGTAAAGCAAAACAAAGCAAGTAAAGCCAAGACAAAACAAAGCAAAAGCAAGACAAAGCAAGGTAAAGCCAAGACAAAGCAAGACAAAGCAAGGTAAAGCCAAGACAAAGCAAGACAAAGCAAAGCAAAACCAAAGCAACAAAGCAAAGCAAGACAAAGCAAACCAAAGCCAAAGCAAGACAAAGCAAACCAAAGCAAAGAAAGGCAAACCAAACCAAACCAAACCAAAGCAAGCCAAAGGAAAAAGCAAACCAAAGCAAAAGAAAGACAAAGCAAACCAAACCAAACCAAAGCAAGCCAAAGAAAAACAAAGCATGCCAAAAGAAGACAAAGCAAACCAAAGCAAAAGAAAGACAAAGAC
>NW_020869760.1:550199-555199 GCF_003789085.1 Penaeus vannamei | reverse complement strand
GGGCTGGCCGTGGCTGTGGGTTTTATCACTGTTGCAGTGTACCCGTCGGTTCTATTGCCATGTGAATCTGATAGTGGAGTCTTGGATATATCAGAAACTTTTCTAAATACAAATGTGATTGAGCGACTGTGCAAGTCCCGCGTGTTGATAAAGCGAATGCAACACCGTATTATTAGTGTCGGAATTTCTGGTATTGTAAACAAATCTGGTTATCAATTGACTTTTTATAATTACCCCAGTATTATGGCATCTATATTACCAAACACATTTGTTGATTTTCAGATTCAGGTTAAATGATATTGACCTCTAATAATTTAGGGATGAAATTTAGAATTTGGATAAAATAATTGCATTATATTGCTTGTACACCCGCGTGCGCGCGCGAGCGTGTATGTGTATATTCATGTGGTCTGAGGCTTTGAATGTGTGGTCTGTGTCCGCGCGCACGCAGACAGCCAGACTAGCGCCACAGGTCAGTCACGATCACACCGGACGTCGCTAGTTGAGAGTTGGCCCCCTGCGCGGCGCGGGCGCCAAAGGGAGCTGCCGCAAATTGGCGCGGGGGCCGTGGGCGTGAGAGACAGGATGCTTCGGTTCCCCGCGCATCGTGACGGGAACGATCCGGCGAGCGGGAAGACCTAGACTTCGGTGACGGGTGCGGCGGCGTCGGGCGGGCGTGGGATCTCATGGGTGATGACGTGGGTGAGGTGGGTGAAGCGCGGCGCCTGGCGGAGGGGCGGCACCACCGTGTACACGAAGCACGCCACCGCCACCACCAGAAGCAGCGCCAGGAAGCACGCGTCCAGCACCAGCAGGGCGTTCATTGCCGCGGACGTCTGGGGCTCCAGGGTGCTCGGCGGAGGGTCCTCGTCGCTCGTCGTTCCGCGCGCGCTCCTGCGTTCGGAACGGGGGCCTGGGGTCGAGGAGGACCGATCGGGACTCGGATCCGATTTCTTCCGGATCGGGATACTGTGTCCACCTCTCGGGCGGAGCGTCCGACGTGTGGCGGGCCGAAAACACTCGTCACTGCAAGGAAGCTACGTGTATTTTGTTCTTTCTGTGGTCTCTACAGGGATTCATGAAGGGAGCGTCTAACGGGCACCCGCGAGTCTAGCAATCTACGATGTTTATCTAAGTGAAACAGTCACAATGTATGCAAATCACTGCAAAATTGTTTTTGTTTCCTGAAATGTCCGTGTGTCTCTGTGAGGGCGAGTGTGGCGGGGAGACGCGTGAGCTCCCTCGAGCGTGGGCGTCGCCGGAGGGGGAAGGGGGGACTCGTGTACCCGCGGGCGTGGAAGGGGCGCTTACACCATGCCAGCGGCGGCGTGCGCGGACCGGCCCTGCCGCCCACGGAGACTCATGGCCACGACGCCGAAGAAGAGCGCGATCAGGAACAGGATCAGCAGGAACACGTGGTCGAAGATGATGAGTGCGGTGGGCATCCTGAGGGAACCGCCCTCCGCGCCCGCACGCCTTCGCGGCTCCTGACTCCGCCCACGGCCAGCCTCCTCACGAGCACACTCTCTCCCTCTCTGTCTGCTTAGCACTTCTTAGGTCCAGTCGCACTCCCGGGCGCACTCGAACTCACAAGTCGGGAGCTGATCGCGCGAAGCTCAAGTCCATGGCACACAGACCTCCGACACTCGGGCCTCTTGATCTTTGCTCTACGAATTTGTTTTGATTGATGCTGTGATTATAAAGGTTATGATCTGGAAGGAAGACTGGTTGTTATAAGCTGCCGAATGAAATAACGAGTGTGTCGATAAACACTGAATATTCTCCCATTCCCTGCATTATCCATTTTCTTCTCTCCCTCCCTTGCGCCCACACTCCCACCCCAAAAGTAATTTTCTCGGTCTCCGCCCACTTCCTTTATCCCTCCATGTAATCTCCATCCCGTTTTCTCCCCCCCCCCCCCTCCCCCCCCTCTCCCGTTTCAAATGTCGCTTCTCCAATTCTTATCTCCCTCTCCATTTCTTCTCTTCGTTTCCACTTCTCTCCTTTCCCACCTTTTCGCTACCTCTCGACACCTCTTATTCTCTACTTCTATGCCTCTATACATCTCTTCATCCCCACTTTTCTCGCTCTCCATTCCTCTTCCTCTGATCTTCCTCTCCACTTCTCTCCCTCCTCTCCACTTCGTTCCTTCCCCATTCCTTATCTTCTTCTCCACTTCTCTCCCTCTCCATTCCTCCTCCTCTCCTCCTCTCTCCACTTCTCACTATTCACCGACTCTTCCTCTCCACTTCTCTCCCTTTTCATTCCTTCTCTTTCTCTCTATTCCTTCTCTTCGCCTCTACTTCACCCCCTCTCCATTATTCCTCATCCTCTCCACTTCTCTTAACTTCTTTCCCTTTCTTTTCCCCCTTTCTCTCCATTCCTCCTCACTTCTCCCCCACTCCATTCCTCCTCTACCTCTCCGTTTCTCATTTCATTCACTAACTCTTCTTCTCCACTTCTCTTTCTCTACATTCCTCCTCTTCCCCTCCACTTCACACCCACTCCATTCCTCCTCTTCCTCTCCACTTTTCTTTCTCTCCATTCCTCCTCTTCCCCTACACTTCACACCCTCTCTATTACACCTCTTCCTCTCCGCTTCTCCTTTTCACTAACTCTTCCTCTCCACTTCTCTCTCTCTCCATTCCTCTCCCCCCTCCACTTCACACTCCTCCACTTCACCTCTTCCTCTCCACTTCTCTTTCTTTCCATTCCTCCCTTTCCTCTTCCTTCACACCCTCTCCATTACTCCTCTTCCTCTCCACTTCTCTTTCTTTCCATTCCACCCCTTCCCCTCCACTTCACACCCTCACCATTACTCCTCTTCCTCTCCACTTCCCCTCCTCATTCATCAACTCTTCCTCTCCACTTCTCTCTCTCTCCATTCCTCCTCTTCCCCTCCACTTCACATCCTCTCCATTCCTCTTCTTCCTCTCCACTTCTCCTCATTCACCAACTCTTCCTCTCCACTTCTCTTTCTCTCTCCATTCCTCCTCTTCCCCTCCATTTCACACCCTCTCCATTACTCTTCTACCTCTCCACTTCTCTGTCTTTCCCTTCCTCACCTTCCCCTCCAACTCACACCCGCTCCATCCCTCCTCTTCCTTTCCGCTTCTCCTTTTCACCAACTCTTCCTCTCTATTTCTCTCTCTCTCCATCCCTCTTCTTCCTCTCCACTTCTTTCCATTCCTCCCCTTCCCCTCCACTTCACACCCCTTCCATTACTCCTCTTCCTCTCCACTCCTCCTCCTCATTCACCAACTCCTCAGCCTCCCACGTACAGCTGCTCTCAAGTATACACAATCCCCCATCTCTGAAGCACTTGCAACTATCTTAAGAAGCGAAACTTAACCTTTGCAACTATAACTTCTTTATCTTTAAATATCCCAAATATCATATTTATTAAATACCCTAAATATCATAGTCATCATTGCTATCATTACCCTCACTATCAGGGTTATTATTGTATATTTATGATCATCATTGTCATTAATATCCTTGTCATTATTTCTGTAATTCCTTCATTACCATCATCAATTACTAAAATCCCAATGATTTTAGTTCTCAGGATTGTAAACACACATTGTAAGCTAAAATCTATCGCACTGGATCGGTAACAGCCTTTATCTACTAATCCCTTGCCCTTTTCTTCATACATGACGAGTAAGGGAATGTCAATAAAGACAGGAAACAAACAAACAAACAAACAAACCAAAAAAATAAAGAAATAAAAAAAGAATCGCCTTAACAATCTCAAGCAAAAATAGTAAACAGTACCAATAATACTAACAAGGACGATATCAATAATAATGACAATAAAAATAAATGAATAATTACAATTGTTTTTACTATCAGCAATAACAATAATAACAGCATTAATAATAATAATAATAATAATAATAATAATAATAATAATAATAATAATAATAATAATAATAATAATAATAATAATAATAATAATAATAATAATAATAATATAATAATATAATAATAATAATAAATAATAATAATAATAATAATAAACAATAATTAATAACAGGAAGAAGAAACAAAAAAAAAAAACAAAAAACGACAATTAATAACCCCTCAAAAATGACAAGCGAGGAGAGAACGCATGCTGGAAGAGGGAAGAGCCCGAGAAATAGGCCAAAGAAGAGGGATGAGGGGGAGGGCGGAGGGCGGAGGACGGAGGGGGAGGGGAGGGACCAGCGATAACAGCTGCCGTGGTTCATAAGAAGCCGCGGCGACAAAGCGAGGACGAAATTGGACGCCTCGCATCGCCGGCCAAGGAGTTGAGGAGGGAAAATGTATGGAAATTCCCCCTTTGCATCCCCAGATAAAAAGGGAGAGTGGGAGGGGGATATGGGACTGGGGGGGGAAGGGAGGGTATGGGACTGGTTGGGACTGGGGAATGGGGAGGGAATATGGGGGGGGATGGATGGGGGGCTGGGACTGGGGGGATGAAGGAAGGGGGGATATGGACTGGGGGATGGAGAAGAGGATATGGACTGGGAGAGGAGAAGGACCTTCATTCTTGAGATCTTTTTGACAGTGATGCCGTCTTCATCTGACCTCTCTCCTCCTCTCGCTTTCCTGTTAGCCTTTATCTGTCCATTGTCGTACACCACGCTTGTCAAGGGCATCTGGCAACTGTTCTCATCTCCCATTAATGTATATGAAATCGAAGGTCAAACTCTTTGTTTTTTATGTCTTTTGAAAGGTCATGCTAAATCTCGTTTCCCCTCTGAACACAGGCCTATACCCTCTAACTTTGTATTCTAATTCAATTTTTAAACACACCACACACATGACAACTGCAACCACACACACACACCACACACAACACACACCACACACACACACACACACACACACACACACACAACAACACACACAACACACAAAAAAAAAAAAAAAAAAAAAAAAAAAAAACAGCAAGGTCTCTAGATCATCTTCCCTTCGCTCTCCAGAAACCGAGTTATCCGAAGTGGCTTACTTTT
>NW_020869760.1:542699-545199 GCF_003789085.1 Penaeus vannamei | reverse complement strand
TAATGAAAGCAATTATAACAGCAATATTAATAATACAATAACCAGAATCACACGAACAACAACAATAATGATAATGATGGCAATAATAATAATAATAATAATAATAATAATAATAATAATAATAATAATAAATAATATAATAATAATAAATAATAAAAAGAAAAACAAGAATAATAATTATCATAGTCATCATCATAGTTATACGAATAATAAATATGATCATCATCATAACAACAACAACACTAACAATGACAATGACAATAACAATCACAACAACAATAATAATAATGATACTTATAATAACAACAACAATAACAATAACAACCATAACAGAAACGATAACCATTATCCAAAGCATGAGCACATGAGACCGACAATATCAAGAACAATAACAATAACCATAACTCCATTTCGCTTTCCGCCAATAGGCCTACGACCCATTCCCCGCGACCAGATCGCCTTTTAAACCCGCAAGAACAAAATGCCAATGAATAGATAGATAAATAGATGAATAAATAAACAGATAGATAAAATAGATGAATAAATAAACAGATAGATAAATAGATGAAATAAATAAACAGGATAGATAAATAATAAATAGAATAAATAAACAGATAGATAAAATAGATGAATAAATAATAATAGATGAATAAATAGATAAACAGATAGATAAAATGAAATAAATAAACAGATAGAATAAATAGATAAAGAGAAACAGATTAAATGAAAATAGAATAAATAAACAAAATTCGTTTTCCCCCAGGCCTACGACCACTGCCCGCGAAGACCAGAAATTCTGGCCTATCTCCCTTTCAAAACGAACTACCAATGCTAGCCGATGGATAAATAGATCAATAAATAAACAAAACTTAGTCACCCATCCTAATTGATAATTAATAAGAGGTTCCTCTTCTCAATAAACACTTAACCTGTCGCTTTTCACGAAATATTGCCTCTCGGGATGGCAACAGCCTCCTTGACATGAGTGTCATGACTTGTTCTCTTTAATTACATATAGGAGAGCGAGGAAATTAAATCAATTGTTCGATCTATTGCAATTTTATCCGATTTATTGCCTCTTGCAAATAAGAGAAAATGCGATATATCATCTTTTAAAGTTTTATCATCATTCTATTTGAATTAACTAATTTGTTATTATCCTCATGATCATTATCATATTTAGTATTATCATTATTATTATTAACTATCATTATGATCATTATTACCAACCATTATCATTATTATTTACTATCATTATCATTTACTCTAATTATCATTACTATTATTTTATCATCATTATAATTATTATTATCATTATTATTATTATTACCATCGTTAACATAGTCGTCGTTAACATTCATTATAAATCATCATCAACTAGCACTACTAATACTACTAATACTGCTACTTCTCTACTTCTACTATAATTTTATGTGCATTTTCGTAATCTCTCAAATACTTTCCTTACACACAACCGCACAGTTAACTCTCACTGTCACTCTCGAAAACTTTTTAAACAGATACACACACAAAACAAAAAACTTTACATCTAAAACAGCTAAACTTTCCCAGAAAATATGGCTCTTCTTTACACATCCCACAAATTGCGTAAAGTGGGAGGCACCGCTCTGAATTCCCCCTTAATAATTTACCTTTTGCTTTGTTGGAAAATGAACAATGTAACGCAACTGACACTTAATAACTTAATCAACTTTCGGGTAATTTATATTATTTGAATCATTGTTGTTAATAGTATTAGTACAATTATCAATACCGTGACCGGAGTCATTTCCCCCCTTATCGATGCCTTATAATAACTGCAAATTAATAAACAAATAAAAAAAACATAAAATACAGAAAACGGAATCGCATCACTAAATCATGTCAATCATCAACTCCCTGCAACTCCCCCAGAAAATACACGCCCCTTCGCGCAAAAACAACTTGTCCTTAAATAAACAGAAAAAAGTTTACGTTCGAGATGGCCTTTCCCGATTGCCATATCAATTTCCTGTAATGATTTATCGCCTCATTAATCCGCTGACGGACGATTGTTTCCATCTGGACGAAAAGTCTTCGAAAGCTCATCCAAACTCCCGTAAGTCTCGATGTCAGACGACGATAAATGACGTGACATCAGCATCTCGGTGCACACTACAAATCACCGTTAATCACTTCGGTATTTGTCCCTCGGGGTTCTCTCCCCCTCGGTGTCATCCTCAAAGTCACTGTTCCGGAGGACCCACCAGTTCCGAAAAGGCCTCCTGATTTGGCCTCGAGTCATAGACTCAAATTTTCCAGATTCCTCAAGCGCCAGGATGTGTCCGATCCTCCAGGAGGACACGACGTCCCTGGAAGGAAGAGGAAGCCCGACCCCTTAGGTCACGCACCCGGAACGCGGGCCACGCCAAGGGGTCGGTCGGGGAGTCGGGGGCGAGCGGCGGCGCGTCCGTTTACCTCACGCAGTTCGGGGACGGGACGGGAGCGGTGGACGAGCGTG
>NW_020869760.1:527699-540199 GCF_003789085.1 Penaeus vannamei | reverse complement strand
AGAGAGAGCGAGGAGAGAGGAGGAGAGAGAGGAGAAAAGAGTAGAGATGAGAGGAAGGAATGAGAGAAGAAGAAGAGAGAGAGAGAGAAAATGAGAGAAGAAAAAAAGATACACAAGAAAGGATAAAGACAGAAGGACAAAAAACAGGCGAGAAGAGAAATCAGAAATGAAAAAAAACAATGAACAACAGAAAAAGGAAAAAAAATACAGAAAAGAGAGAATCATTAAAAAAACACATACACACAAGAACAAGGCATCGGGCGGAGATTGCACCTCGCCGGGGGATCTCAAAGCCGATCTCCGCGCGTTTATGAGCAGAAGAATCTCTACGCTGGGGAGTTGATAGCAGACTAATTCCCGACAACTGGGCTTCAAGTAGGAGGCTGCTAAAGGGGGGGAAAGGGAAAAGGAAGGAAGAAGGGGGTAATGGAGAAGAAAAGGAGAGGAGAGGAAAAAGGATGAGGAGGAGCAGTAAAGAAGTTAGGAGGAAGGAGAAGGAGGGGGAGAGAAGCGGAGACGGTAAGGATGGAGAGAGAAAAGAGGGAGAGGGAAATGTATGTAAAAGAAAACAAGGAAGAGAAAGAAGAGAATGGAGGAGAAAAATTTTAAAAAGGCACGGGGAAGGGGAAATGATTGGGAAAAGGGACAGAAAAGGAAAGGAAAGAAAGAGGGAGACA
Organism: Penaeus vannamei; assembly: GCF_003789085.1. Classification (NCBI taxonomy): domain Eukaryota; kingdom Metazoa; phylum Arthropoda; class Malacostraca; order Decapoda; family Penaeidae; genus Penaeus; species Penaeus vannamei. The sequence goes on along the minus strand of NW_020869760.1, from coordinate 539,522 downwards.
GGGAAAAGGATAGGAGTTACTAGGGGGAAGAGAAGGAGAAACTGGGGAATGGAAACAGTATTAGTGGGGGAAGAAGCAAGGAAGAAGGAGCCAGGAGGGAGGGAGGAAGAATGAGAGGGAGGAAGGAGAAAGGAGGGAGATGGAGGAAAGAGAGGCTGGGAGGCGCAGAAGGAGGGAATGGAGAAGTAGGACCAGAGGGAAGGAGGAAGTGAAAAAGTTAGGGCACAGTGGAATAATTAACGACAAAAAGAGTAAGGAAACTCCAGCTAATGGAACACTTAACGGAGACAGGAAGATGATGACGGGGAAGAGGGAAAAGTCAAGAAAACGGAATAGAAAGATAAATAGGAGAGGGTATAAAAAAGACGAAAATAATAGAGACAAAAGGAAGATGAAATATAGAAAAAAAAAAATAACTGGATACGAACCAATAAGCTGACAAGCGGCAGATGCGGCAGGTGCAGCAGCGAGAGATGAGAGAGAGAGAGAGAGAGAGAGAGAGAGAGAGAGAGAGAGAGAGAGAGAGAGAAGAGAGAGAGAGAAGAGAGAGAGAGAGAGAGAGAGAGGAGAGGAGGAGTGCGAGAGAGAGGAGGGAGAGGGAAGGGAGAGGAGAGAGGAGAGAGAGGAGAGAGAGAGAGAGGAGAGGGAAAGAGAGAGAAGAGAGATGAGAGAGAGAAGAGAGAGAGAGAAGAGAAGAGAGAGAGAGAGAGAGAGAGAGAGAAGGGAGAGAGAGAGAGAGAGAGAGAAGAGAGAGAAGAGAGAGAAGAGAGAGAGGGAGAGAGGGAGGAGAGGGAGAGGAGGAGAGAGAGAGAGAGAGAGAGAGAGAGAGAGAGAGAGAGAGAAGGAGACGAGACGAGAGGAGAGAGAGAGAGAGAGAGAGAGAGAGGAGAGAGGAGACAAGATAGAGAGAGAGACAGAGAGACAAGTTACAAAAAGTACAAAACCAGAACAAACCCTAGAAAATAAAATCAAAGAACGAACGATCAGAAACAAAAATCAAAGGAGAGCTAGAGGCGGCCTTAAATTTCGATTATGAAAAAGAAGAATAACAGCAAAATAAAAAAGACTGGATCTGAGCAGCAGGTGGGCGTGGGAGGCGGAGAATGATCGGGCGGCCCTCGGGTGCACTGAATCACAGGCTCTGCGACCTGCCGCACGCCCAAGGGATGAAAATGAAGTTTGCTCACACATCAGGTGGGGGGAGGGGGGGAGAGGAAAGGAGGGGAGGAACAGGAAATGAGGGGGGGGGGAAGGAAAAATGGAAGAAGAGAGCGAGGTGGAGGAAGGCGAGCGGAACTGTATAAGATGGGAAGGAGGGAGGAGGAAGAAAAGCGATACAAAAATGGATTAAAGAACTAGAAGAAGATGTGAATAAGGACGGCAAGGACAAGAATGTGGAAAGGAAGAAGGGAGCGACCCTGAAGGCCGAACAACAAAAATATGGAAGAACAAAGAAGGAGGGCAGGAGAGGACAGAGGGACGTATGACGACGCGATCGTATCAGTACAGACGAAGTATGGCCGGTGTAGGATGGAAGGGAAAAAACATGGAAAGAGATAGAAGGAGGGACATAGCGACAGGAAGACAAACCCTCTTCCAGCACCCGTATGTGAGAAACAGCGCGCCAAGAAGAGGGATGAGACACAAGGAAACACCTAACCACACACCGACACAGAGCGACAGGAAGGACGGCCAACAGAAAGGCAAGCGAAGGTATGGAAAAAGGGAACAAGCGCAGCCGGCGGCGATGAACACCAATCTCCCCGGGAAGAAATGACCCCAAGCCAAAGGCATGCAACCGGACCAGGCAAGCCACGAAGGGGAACACCGCGCACACAAGACGGACTGGACCACCCCGCAAAGACCACTTGTGCCGGCACACAGGGCCCGCCCGGGAAGGTAACGGGACAGAAAGCATAACCACATCGCAACTCACGACTAAAGGTAACCCCCTCAGAGAGAGGAGCGAACCCGATTCACCAAGGAAAGGGGGCCAGGAGCCAAGAAAGAGAACACACAAGCTAGAAGCGGCAGCACCGAGACAAGGATTAGAAAGGGAAAAATGAAAAGCCCAAGACACGAGCAGAACGACAGGCACACCAGGCCCAAGTGACGTAGGAGCCAATGCACCTACGGAGAGGCTATACAGAACTCCAGCACAAGTCGCCGCCCATCAGAACCCCCGGGCGACACCACGAGACTACAACGCCCACGAGCGCGCTCGCATCCCAAGATCAAGCACCCCTACCCAAGAGGTAGAAAAGGAAAAATGAAACAAGAGACGAAAATAAGGAAAAAAAAAGTAAAAGGAAAAGGGAAATGAAAAAAGAAATGAAGATACCAACACACACACACATCACAACACATATAAAGGTAGGAAAGGACCGTCATCAGAAGCGAGATGTAAATGAAGGAAGATAAAAAAGAGCAATATGACACGACAACAACACAACACACACACGACGAGAACACACCACACCACAAACCACACACACCCACACACCACACACACACAACACACCACACAACACAAAAAAAACAAAAAACAAAAAACAAGAAAGAAAATAAAAAAAAAAGTAGAGAAAGAGTGAATGCAAAAAAAAAGATACGAACAAAGGAAAAAAAATACATATACATAACAACAAGAATGAGAGAAAAAGAAAAAAAAAAACAAACAAAACAAAAAAGTAAAAAAAAAAAAGAAAAAAAAAAAAGTAGAAACACAAAAAAAAGAAAAAAGAAAAAAAAAGAAAAAAAAAGAAAAAAAAAAAACGAAAAAAAAAAAAAAAAAAAAAGAGAATACCCCAAAAACAAAAAAGCCAAAAAAAAGAAGAAAAAGATGAAGTAGAAATACAAGAGATGGTCAAAGGACCTCCATCACACTACAAGACCAACCGTACTATATTCAACACCACAAATAACTGTGAGAGGCAAGACAGTATACTAAGGTAAAAGTCCCAATACTTCCAAATAATCTGAAGCTCGAACGAGGAAGAAAATGGTAATGAGATAAAGAGGAGCATACAGAAAAGTAGAAGTGGTTTAAAAGTTTAATAAGCGGAAGACAGAACAGAATAGAACAACAGAAACAAGACAAGACAGAACACACACACACAACAAGAAAGAGAGAGAGAGAAACGAACAGACGAGAAGAAGAGAAAAGAAGAGAGAGAGAAAAGAGGAGACGAGAGATGAGAGAGCAAGAAAAAAAGAAGAGAGAGAGAGATCGAATGAAGAGAAAAGAGAGACGAGAAAAGAGAGCAAGAGAAGAAAGAGGAGAGAGAGAGAAGAAAAAGAAGAAGAAAGAAAGAGAAGAGAAGAAGAGAGAAGAGAAAAAGAGAGAAGAGAACGAGCAGAGAACGAGAAAAGAAGAGCAATATCTAAATAGCATACGAAAAGTGTGTTAAGTGATATAGTATAAGAAAAATTGAAAGCAAGTTTAGAAGTCAGTCATTTTCAATCCAAAAAATAATAACAAACCCCAATCCAGCAGTAAGCAAATTGCACACAGGAACATTCTGAGATGAGACCTAGATTATAAAACAAAACGAATTTCCAAGAAAATGCGAAGGGATCTAAGGCCCTCAGACAAAGAAAAATCAGTCTACCCTACTATAGAACAACATAACATCAATTTCCATTTAACACAAGAAATAAAACGATCTAAACATTTTACACATATTTAAACCTAACAGGTTAAAAAAATTAACTGTTACTAATAATTTGATTATTGCAATTACCTAGGAACCGAATTCTCAAGTATGTACTTGCATAACGCTAGATGAACTGCAATAACACTATCCCCATTATCAAAATGGCAACATATAAAATCTACTCTACTTACACAGGATCTAGAGAATGTTAAATAAACTGAAATGAAATAAAATAGATAAAATGTGAAGTTAAAATATAATCCTTTTAAACTTCTGATTTATCGGTCCTTGAGAGAGAAGAGAGAGAGAGAGAAAATAAGAGAATGAAGAGAGAAGAGAAGAGAAGAAGAAGAAGAGAGAGAGAGAAGAGAGAAGAAGAGAAGAGAAGAGAAGAGAAAGAGAAGAGAGAGGAATGAGAGAGAGTGGGGAGGGGAGAGAAGAGAGAAAGAGAAGAGAGAGAGAGAAGAGGAGGAAGAGAGAAGAGAGAGAGAGAGAGAGAAGAGAAGAAGGGAGAGAAGAGAGAGAAGAGAAGAGAAAGAGAGAAGAGAGAGAGGGGGAGAGGAGAGAGAAGAGAGAGAGAGAAAGAGATGAGGGAGAAGGAGAGGAGAGAGAGAGAGAGGGGAGGGAAGGAAGAGAGAGAGAGAGAGAGAGAGAGAGAGAGAGAGAGAGAGAGAGAGAGAGAGAGAGAGAGAGAGAGAGAGAGAGAGAGAGAGAGAGAGAGAGAGAGAGAGAGAGAGAGAGAGTGAGAGAGAGAGAGAGAGAAAGAAGAGAGAAAGAGATTGAAAGAGAGACAGCCAGAGAGAGACAGAGAGAGAAAGAGATAGAGAGAGAAAAGAAAGAAAAAAAGAAAGAGAGGAGATCCATACCAAAAGGCCCATCCCGAGAGAAAAACAATAATTTCTATCCGCGTATTCTCTAATGTAAATACTCCATGCATAGGAAAACGAGTCAGCTGTTCGCCCATGACGGTAAATTTGATATAAATCTGTTTGAAGAGAAAAATCACAACCGCCTTGGGCATGGAAACCTCGAACATTCGGGAAGAACAAACAAACAAAAGCTGAAAGGCGCACAAACTTAAACAGTTCAGAATGCTTTCTATTTCTAATATAAAATATGACCAGTAAATATGCCAGAAAATATATATATAAAAAAAAAAAATAAAAAAAAATAAATAATAATGATGATCATGATAACAACAATACTGATAAGGATGAGGATGAAATGATAATAACAATAATAATAATGATAATGACAATACCATAATAACAAAACAAAAATAATTATATAATGATGAGATGATAACAGCATTATAAAATAAATAATGATAAAAATGTAATAATAATAATAATAATAAAATAATACTACTAATAATAAATGATAATAATAACAGTATAAAAATCGATAATAGTAATAATAAAAATAATAATGACATAAATATGTAAGGCATGGCAATCTTCTGGAAAAAGGAATCATTGCAATCTACGCAAAGAAAGCCGGGTAAGAAGCTTCGAGAACAAACCGTCTTTAACTGTAACATCGAGTTATCAAGAACATAGGCCTATATGTACTGTACATCTTAATAGCTCCAGTAATGAATATGTTGACTATGTTGACTTTAAAAATCTCTTTACTCCTTTTCACTGCAGGATATTGAACTTGCTGTCTATGTATAATTCATTTGTTTGCTTTTTCAGTAATTCGCCTAAGTACACATTGCTAATAGGAACAAGCCAGGAGAAAAATCAGAAAGAAGTGTATATCTTTGGCGTGTTACATACAGAAATTAGAAAAATAAATAATACATACAAAAATTAAAATAATAATAATAATTAATAATAATTAATTAATTAATAATAATATAATAGTGATAAACAATAATAATAAAAATACATAAAATATAATATAATAATAATAATAATAATGAAATAATAATAATAATAATAATAAATAATAATAACCAATAAATAAAAATGGCAACAATAATAATAACAACAATAATACAATAACCATACAACTAACAACAGCAGCTGCAACAACAAATAATAATCCCAATGGAATAACAAAACAGAAAAAAGTAATGAGTCCCTGAATATTCCTTCCCCAGATCGGCAGGGACCAAACTAATTCACACCAACAGCTGACGAATTTTACTGCTACGAATGTGTTAGCGCAGAACTCCGACGTAAGTAAAACGAACTTTACGGTATGGACTTGAAAATAAAAGCCCTGTGTCTGATGGGATATATTAGCTCTGAAAAAAAAAAAATTCACTTTCTTATTTATCTGCAATTTGAAAAAAAAAAAAATCTTTCCCCTTCATAAAAGTCTAGTATCTCTGAGTGTGCACACAATACATTCACTCAGCTACTTGAAGATTCTAATATTGAATACTTGAGTTACATTTCCTTGCAAGAACTGAAAGGATAACAACGTACACATTTCATTTTCGTTTGTAAAATGCAACAGACTATTTTTTACAAACCAACAGTAATTTGAAAATGCATTCGCTCGCATTTCAAGCGAACCTTTCCCCATCCTAAAACACACTCTCAATGCTGCACCTGCAATGACCCATTTGGATAATCGTTGGCGACACGCAGACCACGTTAAAGGCGACGAAATTGCGCAATTGGCCGCTCAACCTGACAGCCGCTCGCAAGCTAACCTCATTGGACTTAGTAATTATTACAACGCAGTTTGACTGGAGCATTTTGACTGCAGGTGCCTCGCCATTGCAAGCATGTGCCTTCATGCTTAATGACATTACTCTGTTCATTGATTTCTCGGTTCCAAAAGAATTTGCAATGTATTTAATATTGTGATTTGTGCTGCAACACAATTTCTCGTTACGTTGGTGGCATATGATTATAAATCAGCTGTTGCATGCACGCTGAATATATACATAAACAAGAGTGTGAAATAAAACATCAATATCTGAGCCAACTATTGAAATATTCAAAATACAGATATTCAGAAGGACGCCGTATGGACTAACAAACAGTTCATAAACACTATAAACGCAGCAACACCAGACGAAAAAAAAAAATAAAACTTCCGAGTTTAAAAGTCATTTTACAGAAAGTTTTAGCGAGAGAAACTGTTTCGACACAAGTTGTTTCCTGCGAGGCACCGAACTACCGCGTGATGCAGATGCCAAGGGAGAAAGACGGAACCTGTCACGTGGAAAGCGGAAATTCGAGTAAGGGAACGAAAGGCCCTGAGAATGCCTTTTATAGGAGCGTGCATGCATGCGAGCTTGCAAGTGTGTGTGTGTGTGCGTGTGCGTGTGCGTGTGCGTGTGTGTGTGTGTGTGTACGTGAACATAAAATATAAATGTGTATATACAATACATATATACATACATATATATACATATACATATATATAAATCTATATCTATAAAAACATATATATATATATATATATTATATATATATATATATATATATATATATATACATATATATATATGTATATGTATATATTTATAATGTATGTATATTTATTTATATATATATATATATAATATATATATGTGTGTGTGTTGTGTGTGTGTGTGTGTGTGTGTGTGTGTGTGTGTGTGTGTGTGTGTGTGTGTGTGTGTGTGTGTGTGTGTGTGTGTGTATTTATTTATTTATTACATATATATATATTAATATTTTTTCCATATATATACATATGCATAAACACACACACACACACACACACACACACACACACACACACACTCTCACACACACACACACACACACACACACACACACACACACACACATATATATATATATATATATTTATATATATATATATATATATATATATATATATATATATATATATATATATATATATATATGCATATACAGAGATGGAAACCCAAATTTAGCCCATCAGTATTTTTTTTTCACTAAATTTGCAGATTTTCAGTAATTTGGTGGTACGTATCAGTACTGAACCTTACGAAGCATTATTTGACGAACATTATCTTTTCAACAAGCTAAAAAACATAAAAAGACATCAGATATTGATTACTCCTCTCTGAAAATTCACCTACTTTAGGTCCACCTACTTTAGATTTACCTACTTAACGTCATAAAAATCAGAGAAAAAATCGGCACAGACTTGGCAGTGAACGTTCATGTTCAGTGCAGCGAGGTGATCCCCATTCGCAACGCAGTCTCGTCCAACCCAAATCTCAATGTATGCGGTATGTCAACAATACTGTAGCGAGCGAGGCTGCCGTTAATTGGTTCGGCTGCGTGAGACCGGCGAGCCTTACTAGAGCAGCGAAGACAATCACTGGCGGATAAATCGAGATTTTAAAGAAAGGACTTTGATTTTTTCCTGAAAATCGTTATTTCGGGTCCTTCGGACGTATGGGCGTAAAACAGATAAAAATCGTATAAATAACGGAAATATTATATATATATATATATATATATATATATATATATATATATATATATTATATATATATAATATATATAATTTCTCCTCTCTCTCTCTCTCTCTCTCTCTCCTCTCTCTCTCTCTCTCTCTCTCTCTCTCTCTCTCTCTCTCTCTCTCTCTCTCTCTCTCTCCTCTCTCTCTCTCTCTCTCTCTCTTATATATATATATATATATATATATAATATATATATATATATAATATATATATATATATATATGTGGGGTGGGTGGTGGGGGGGTGTGTTGGTGTCTGTGTATGAGGAAAGGCACGAATGAGCATGAATACCTTCACAATACAGGAGATGTATTAAACCGGTTCCGAATATATCTTCGTCAGAACCACATGCAAAACATGCATTCACGGTAGGCAAGCAAAGCCCAAGCAACTGTATTGTATTGTGGATGTGTAGCGATGTTCACCGGTTCCTTTATGTTCCCCAGGAGTGACCTAGTCTAATCTATTCTCACCTAAATTAATCTCCCCTCACTTAATACAATCCTAACCATTGCTCATCCTGACCATAATCCTAACTCTTTTCAACCTTAACAACCATAACTTTAGCACAGCCCTAACTTAACCCAAGACTGTGACATAGGCCTACGCGCAATCATTTCTGCCAGCCGTCCTTACGTGGGATAGCGGCTTTAGGAGGCTTTGTGAGGCTTTGTGAAGCTTAGTTTCCCATTCTATTCTTTCACCGAAGGATTAGGAGAACAGCATCGTGAAAACTGTCATATTCCTAATGAGTTGCTTACCTCCCATCCAAATGAGTCTGCGATCGGATCTGCTATGGGGTTTACACTGATTTAGAAAGGAAATGAACTGCCTTTTATAGCGAGTCGAATGATGGCGTTCGAGAGCTAAGAGCAGTTGGCAATATTCCCTGATACCTTTTTCTCCTGCAGAAATTGTTTCTAGTGTTTGCTGTGTACCAGACTCTTTGATACTCTAAGCTGTTTGTTCGCATCGATACACACATATCTTTTTATGACATTTAATCATTTTCATAAACATTCAAAACCCCGGAAGCCTCGTTTCTTTTCGCGTTCAGATTAAAGCTCGGAGAGAAAAATAAACATAACCTTTGCAACAAAGCTCAATACCACTACCATGAGTTTCTCACGCCGCCGCCCTGCACGAGTAGGAGCAATTAATATTTGCCTTGGACCTGAGATCTCCTACGTAACCACAGTGCATATATCATATAATCAAGCTTCTCCACGCCCGCGCAGTTAGCTAAGTTCGCTCTGCCGTTAATAAAAACGATACCAAGACCGAGCTCCGGGATTACGTTTCAGATCGATGAATTCCAGACTCCTCCAGTCAAAGTTAGATTAAACCACCTCAATTGTAAACAATCAGGAAGGGCAAACAGACGCTTCGATTCCCGTACAAACACACGCTCTGTTTTGAGGACACGAATGCAAGCAAGCATTTCCATCCACCAGAAACACGGTTATGAATTTCGTTGATTCGGGTAAACAATAACAAGCCCGAAAGAGGGCCGACAAACGGCTTTTCGTTATGCAACCGTTTAGAAAATTTGTTTCCGTCTCTCTCTTATTTTCTCTTCTCCCTTGCTGCTGACGTGCTAAGGCTTGTTATTTTTGGAATCGGCTGGTGCTTATTTTGCTGGATTGATATGCCCGGCGCGTAAATAGACATATCATTCCAGTTTCTGCCACTCTGTCTCTTTCCTTTCTCTCGGTCTCTGTCGGTCTCTCTCTCTCTCTCTCTCTTCTCTTCCTCTCTGTCTCTGTCTCTCTCTCTACCTCTGTCTCGGTCTCTCTCTCTCTTCTCTTTCCTTCTGCCTCGGTCTCTCTCTCTCTCTCTCTCTCTCTCTCTCTCTCTCTCTCTCTCTCTCTCTCTCTCTCTCTCTCTCTCTCTCTTTCTCTCTCTCTCTCTCTTATTCTCTGCCTCCGTCTCTTACTCTCCAAATGTATAGATAGTTTATATATCTGTAATATCTACATGTGTGTATGTTCCAATTGTGTTCCGAACCTATTTTACTTTGTATCGCTAATGGAATCGTATCCCCTTTATTTCAAGTCATGTTTCGTTAATTTGGCACCGTTGTTTCAATTACTTTTTGCTGCAGGTATTATCGTCATTATTACGTACACTACGATTAATATCATCATCACTACTATCGTTCTAATTACAATTATTTTTGTTATCATTCTCTCAACATTATAACTGCCATCATCATTATTAATACCTTAATATCTTCATAAGAACACCTCTTTGCTCCCCAGCATATATTCCTATTGTGCAATTTAGCATACGCTTCGCTTTCCACAGTTAGGCGGCTTATAGTATACTTTTCCAACCGTAATCTACTTTTTCATAATGGTACGAAGGGGGGTTACAATGCATTAATACTGAAGCCTTTGTAATGTCCATCGCATATATTCCAAACGTAAAATAGGAAAAATAAAGCATATAAATAGCCCAGTAAGTACGATAAATAAGTACATAATATCTGTGTTCAGATGCAGTACAAACAATTCAAAAACAGACTTCATTTAATAGAAAAACATTTAATAAAAAAAAAATAAAAATAAAAAAATAAATAAATGCCATCACTTATTCAGAACGATTCTTCTCTACCGTAAACGAATAATTAACATATCAAGTATACTTCTCCTCGGTGAAAACGAACTGAATAAATAAATAAACAATTGTAACGTGCTGCTGAACAACGCAGATCATTTGGAACACCTTTCTCTCGCCGACAATCGAAGTCCATTCGTCCGTCCGTACGTTCACCGTCCGTCCATCCCTCCGTTCACCTGTCCGTCCGTCGCTCCGTTCACCCTTCTGTCAATCCTTCTGTTCACGTCGGTTCCAATCAATCAAACATCACCTGTCACCGTGTGTCGTCCGCTCGCGTTCACCCTCTGTCCGTTCACCCGTCCGTCGCTCCGTTCATCACCCGTCCATCCAATCACAACGTCAAGTCACATCATCCGTTCCATCCGTCGTCACCCGTCCGTCGATCCCTCCGTTCACCCGCCCGTCCATCCGTCCATTCCTCCATCACTCTGTCCATCCTCATCTCTGTCCGTCCATTCGCCCGCCCGCGCGCCCGCAAAACAACGGGATCGGAAAAGCGGCGATTTCCACTTCCGTCTACGAGTTCGCAGTTCCAGTTCACGTCGCGTCGGGGACTCGTGAACCTCGACGGGAACGAGAGATGCTGAAACGGGAGAGAGAGCGCGCGTGCGTCTGCGTGCGTGTGGAACGTCTGCGTTGACCGGAGATCCTTCTCTTTCTTCCCAGGGCGATCGTTTACCCCTTCCCTTTCTGATCCCCCCTTCTCCTTCCCCCTTTCTCCCTCCTTCCCTCCCTCTCTCCTCCTCTCCGTCCGTCCGTCCCTCTTTTCCTCTCCCTCCTTCTCTCCCTCCTTCGGGAGCATTCGGGTAGGCCTATATTCCTCAAGCGGCATATGGTCCTTTCTTATTTCACGCAAATCAGGATATTCTTAGAAATAGAGACCACTACAAACACACTTCCCTGTCTAATGAGTAAAACGATAACGAGAGAGGTTAGAGGGGAAAAAAACAATAATATCACAGAAGTGTTCAAGATCCAAAAGTTCTCTGTTCACTGTCGGTTCTTGTGAGCTGAACCCTTCCGGCGAGTACGAGAGAGGAGCTCTTACGGGAAATTTGACCTCACTTGCATGTTATTCAAATGTGGATATTCTTTCCTTAG
>NW_020869760.1:517699-520199 GCF_003789085.1 Penaeus vannamei | reverse complement strand
CTCCATTATTCCTTGCTCAGTCATAACCTTAACCCAAATAACTTTTTTTTTTAATGATTACAAACCGCCTTTAAAGTTCGAATGAAAGTTTTCATTTACAATGGTAAACATACGTACCATCATTCACTGCTGACATCTGACTCTTTCATCAAACTACCTAAACAAAACTTCTATTTACTTTAACTAAAACCATAGCAATAACTTAACCTAACCTACGCACGTGTTCTGTCCGTTTTCCTTCACGGGGAAATCTGCACAAAATCGGCAACCCTGAGCAGCACAATTCTTTAAAGTTAAATACAATTAATCCGGATTAGAAAAGTTCCATATACGCCTTCTTCCGACAGCCCATTCTTTCTACCTTAGCCACCGTGAAGGTAAATCTAAGCCAACAATCCTTTTAAGGAGAAAACTCTAAAACTTCATTAATTCCATGTGGGCCATTATCAGCTGTGAATTTACGGAGGAAGGGTGGGGGGCTAAATAGATAAATAGCAAGGAATGGTGTGGAAGGGAGCAAGAGGAGAGAAAGAAAGGGAAGAAAAACAAACAAGGAAATAGAGATGGGATATATATATATATATATATATATATATATATATATATATATATATATAATCATATATACATTACATATACATACATAATGATATATATATATATATATATATATATATATATATATATATATATATATATATATATATATATATATATATATAGAGAGAGAGAGAGAGAGAGAGAGAGAGAGAGAGAGAGAGAGAGAGAGAGAGAGAGAGAGTAGATAAAAGAGAGAAAAAAAGAAAGGAAGAGTAATAAAAAAGAGATAGAATGACACACACACACACACACACAAAGACCCCAGAGACCGTCTTCCCGATCCGGAATAACCCGCCCCCCTCTCTCCCCCCCCCCCTTCTACCCGCCCCTGTGACCGAACCCGAGCATTCTCCGAAGCCGATCCCGAACTGCGACGAAGGAGGCAGGTGCTCGAGCCTCTGACGCCGGCTCGCCCACGCATAAACATCCCGCACTAATGATGTTCTCGGCAACTTCTCCCATTAAAAAAAAAGAAAGAAAGAAAAAAAAAAACATCGGCGCGAGTAGGAAGAGGAAGAGAGGGAACACAAAAGAAAAGGAGAGGAAATATGTCGTCAATACTTCGGATCCCGTGAGTTCTGTAAAAGACTCAAAGAGAGATTCAATGCATACTCTGAACACGGTGGAGTGGCGACGGAAGGAAGGAAAGGAAGGGCAGATAGATGGAAGGATAGATGGATAGAAGGATAGAATGTATATATGGATGGATAGATGAATTTATATAGGATGGATAGATGAATTTATATATGGATAGATGGATGGCTAAATGGAAGAGCTGATGAAAGGATGGATTAATAAAAGATGGAAAGGTGGATAATAGACTGAAGGAAGAATGTAAGACTAGACTGACGGAATGATGGAAGTATGGACAGGTGTGTGAGCGGATGAGCGTGTGGATGGATATATAGATGGACTGATGAATGGATGGATGGATGGATGAAAGGATAGGCAGACAGATGGATAGGCTAAGGGAAAATGTTTGACTGGATGGAATGACAGATTGAGTGTACTGGGATGATAAATTGATGAATGGATGAATAGACGGGAATGCGTCAGTACATACATACTTTGTCTCTCTTTTATAGCGAATACTTCACCGGCGTTAGTAGATGTTAGGTTATGGTTGGTCTTCTAACAAACCATTAAATTAATAAAAATCAAATAAAAAAGCGTAAAGGTATGGCCATTAAAACTCAGCACTAATAGCCTAAACAAAACACCGGTAAAACTAGTGTAATCAGCACAGACAGGTGCAGAATTAGACCTACTGTGTCAAGTTACCCAACGACAAAGTCTGTTTATCCCGAAAATATCGCTAGTGTGACAGGTTGCCTCATTCGAACATCACATCCAAAACAAATACGATATAGAAAAAGTATAAAACAAGTTATAGGAGTAATCAGTGTGTGTGTGTGTGTGTGTGTGTGTGTGTGTGTGTGTGTGTGTGTGTGTGTGTGTGTGTGTGTGTGTGTGTGTGTGTGTGTGTGTGTGTGTGTTGCGTTTTTGCTTGTGTTTGCGTTCGTGTTTGCGTTAGTGTAGTGTATGTATGTGCTTGTGTGTGCGTGCTTTCGCGTGTCTGCCTGTAAGCTCGATAGTAAGAGACCAAAAAAAAAAAAAAAGCGTACCAGTGCACACATTCGTCGCGCGGACATTAAAATTCAGACCGTCCCTCCTCTAGTCCATTAAACTTTTTAAAGGTTTTCCTGGAGAGATATTCTCTCTGGTGATGTCTGACCTACCCTCAAGTCGGGGCAGTCTCCTCGTTCCCAACTTCCATCAACTAATCTTCTCAAACTTTCTTCGGGGTTCAATTTGTCTTTGTGTCCTAATTGCCCCTCCTCGCCACGCCAAGTTTAAGCGTCGAAGTTGGCCATTGTCACTAACTTTCCCCTTTGTCTAA
>NW_020869760.1:487699-510199 GCF_003789085.1 Penaeus vannamei | reverse complement strand
ATGAGAGAGAGAGAGAGAGAGAAGAGAGAGAGAGAGATGAGAGAGAGAGAGAGAGAGAGAGAGAGAGAGAGAGAGAGAGAGAGAGAGAGAGAGAGAGAGAGAGAGAGAGAGAGAGAGAGAGAGAGAATAGAGAAAGTTACAGATAAATAAATACTCATAGATACGTGAATAATAAACGCAAGCATGTGGCTGTGTTTAATTTCATATATGAAGCTTCAGTGTTGGGAATACGGGAGAGCAAACAACAAAAATCATACATTCTCAACTGAAATTCCTGTCATCCTACACACCGCAAAACTTTCCCCAAACTTCTTGACATATAGCGAGCCACCATCTCCAACATTACAACATTCACGTTGCAATTTATAATATGCCTCCATCTCCACTCTCGGGGAAAAAAATCATACTTACATAGTATATCAAAGTACATTTCAAGACTCGACTATATGTATTATATAGTCCTCGCATAAGCTCATAATCCCTTGGTTGCTTCCTCTGAGGTATCATACCATCAGCACCCCCGGAAGATATATCAATGCCAGAGAGGAGGAATGAAAAAAAATCTGCATGCACAAAAGTATACCGAGACAATCCATAAGACGGGACTACATACACTATATAAACCTAGCATAAGGTTAATAATCCCTTGGCTCGATCAACTGAAGTGTTGGACGCAGATGTCAGCTGAGAGCAGACGACACGTCATGACTAGAACATTACGTCATTGCGAACCCAAACAAGACAAGCATGAGGAGGACCTGTGCTTAGTGTTTTCGAGATAAAGTGAGTTTGGTGTCAAGTGGCTCTATGATTTAGGTGAGATGAGTGGTGGAAGTGGTTTTGGATTTGATCGTGTTGGAAGTTCAAGGAGGTGCGTGTAGAGAGGTTGGTTAGAGAAATTGGGAATGTAGGTGTTCCCGTGGAAACAAATTGGCCTTATTTCTTTGGCTTTATTGTTTTCGAAATAAGTTTTGTTTCGAAGTTGAAAATAAACATGATGAACTTGTAATGAAGGTCCGAGGATTGATGTTTGATCCACAAGAATGTGTTTCAAAGTGATTCAGTAATTTACATTTTTTTCGGTTTTTATATATTTTGGGTTTATCCCCATAAAAGTATTATTCCCATAAAGGCAAAAGAATTACACTGTATGGTATGACCCATTTGCTGTATTAAAAAGCCTCCAGGAAACATTCTAGGAGAATCAGTAAGCTAGTAACAGGCCGGACTAGTATGACATCTCCAGTGTGCTTAGTCCATTGAAAATCACAGAAGGTGAAATAAGATAGTTGCAAGTGCAGTTTAGGAATCATTATAAGTATTTAAGGCGCTAGATCATATTTTATGTGTCACTTGAATTGTTTTGATTGGAAAACCTTTGAGATTCAGAGATTCTCATTGGTACGAGAAAAATCATGTTAGCTCGGTATCTTTGTAAAACAGGTATTACATTTGTAGGAAAATATTGCCAATAAGCAGACTGAGTTGATAATTACTGTGAGAATGAAGAGGATGAACAGTTATTAGGGATAAGAATAATGATTTTTAGTTTGACTTTAATTAATAATTATCTTTTAAAAATTTAAAAAGGGTAAAAGTTGATAGAACCTAATCAGACAATTGCGGTTGTCATGCATTTGGTATGCTAGCTAAGGCCAACAAACCTCTACCAAGTACATTATGACATGCTAGAGCTTGAACTGGTTATGTTGTTTAAAAATGAAACATCATGGACATCTTTAAGCTCTGATTTAACCAGAAATGCAGAAGTTTTTTGGTCTTCACTAACAGTAATGGAGACCACTGCAATAACTTGTCTCTGCAGGCATATCAATCCTTTATCGTTCACCTCTACAGGTTAATTTATATAATAGTGAATGTCAGTTCAGTTCCTCTATTATGCAGTATTCTGTATTCTTATCATAGAAGTGCAACAGTTCTGTCTATTGTTTCTACCAATAGAAATCATAGAATACATGTGTAGTTAAACACCATCTCAGAATTCTGAGGTAACAAAATATTCTGGATATTACAGGTAATGTAAAGATGTCTAAGGATCTACAAAGCAACCCCTTTGCTGCGCTGTTCAGCACTTTAAAAGAGGCCGAGCAGTTTCAGTCAGAACACCAGAAGCAGCAGAATGATGATGACAATGATTCACAGTCTGTGCTTCAGCAGCCTGGGGAAAGGTACTGTATTTTTTTTTTTTTTTTTTTTTTACTTTTTACTTTTTACTTTTAACTTTTTACTGCTGTGTTACATTAGTTTACATATTGGGTACCCCCAGAGGTTACAATTTTTTTTTTTTCTTTGCCCAAACAACTCCAAATCAACCAAGAAACACAAATGAAATCTTGCACGCCATTTTTAAATCCCCGTGCTAGGTTGCCAGACCGGGACTTCCCCACCTCTGCTGTTGCCACATCTTTTCCTTTTGCTTCTGATGCGCTTCATATGCTGTCTTCCAGCATATCTTACATGCAACCATTAGTTTATTCAGTAAAACTATGTATACAAACAGAATAAACTAATTTTAAAAACAAAATCATACAAATCACATAAATAGAAGGTGGTGGCAGAGGGCCCCTCGTACTCATCATCATTGCTTTCCTTGCTCTCAGAATAACCTTCACCAAATACATAATCCATATCTTTATCACTATCATCTAGGGGGTTGTCACTATCAGATTCCCCCTTATCATCAATAAATTCATGATCTTCACAAGAAAGCAGTGAATGAATGAATGCTAGGTATATGTAGGGATCGGCGGCATCTACCAGAATTCCCGCACCTTCTAGGGAAATATGCCAGACACTACCAGGAACCTAATTACTGCCCATACAAGGCAAATGATTAGTGTAAAAACCATATATTTATGAAACGTCATGTGATGTGAGAAACCTCTGGGCGTATCCAACGTAAGCACGTCATGTGACATGAGAAACACTTAGCAGGTTAATGAAGGGTTCTTTTGGTCTGAAAATAAAATTAAGAGTTGAAAGAAATTAGATTTTGAATTTGGAACTAGAAATTACCATAAGTTTATAATCTGATACCAAACTATTTCAAAATTGTGCCCGAAATGCAGGTGAAAAAAATGTTAAAATGGTTTATGCATTTTGTGTCTTCTACTGTAGTTGTAAAATTTCTTTACATGAGAAATGCAAGAAAAAAATATACTTTGGCTTGCTCACCCTCATTGACGAGTTTGAGCATATGTGATTTATATATTGTCTATACATTCATAGATAGACATATTGTCAGGGTTGCTAATACCAACTCCATTATAAGTAATTTATGTGAGATAAAAAAAAATATGAAAAGATGAAATGAGTAAAGCAAATGAAATTTAGGAATTGATATATGTAAGTTAGTTAGCCTTATGCTTATATCTCTCTATTTTCTTTGTGGCAGTTGCTTTATCTGTTCTTGCATTCCTTTTTCATATGCATGGTTACATGACATTTCATACAAATTGTGGGTAGAATAATATTGTACATATGTAGTGTGTTATTACACATTACTGTATGGAGTTTACTTTTTTCAGAAATGATATTTCTTTGAATGGTCTTTACAGCACCTGAAAGAAAGAAAAGTGTTGAAAAAAAAAGAAATTGACGTATAAAATGCAGAGTACTTTGAATTGTTGATCAAAGAAGTGTGATTAGCCCATCAGTAGCTGGAGTATCCCAACAGAGTTTTGTATTACAGAGAAGAG
This sequence comes from Penaeus vannamei, assembly GCF_003789085.1. Classification (NCBI taxonomy): domain Eukaryota; kingdom Metazoa; phylum Arthropoda; class Malacostraca; order Decapoda; family Penaeidae; genus Penaeus; species Penaeus vannamei. The sequence continues at coordinate 506,480 of NW_020869760.1, read as the reverse complement.
CCTTCAAGAACCAGTCCAGTGGATGGTGATGCTATAACATCCTTCCTGGAGAGCCTCCTCCTAGTTACAACGAGGGAAGGACGCCACTCCCGTCCTCTTGTCCTACTACCTGATGCAGGAAAGCTAGACACCGAATCCCTCCAGTTTGTCATGTTTGAGAGACTTCTGCTGGAGTCCCCAGATGCCTGCTTGGTTGGCGATTCAAACAGAGGGAGGGAAGAGGCTGCGAGGTCTGAAGTTGTGGTATATCTTTGTGAGGTATACTATAGGTGCTGGGCAGTCCGTAGTAGTCCACACTTCCATCTAGCTCAACAGGTAGGTTTATCAGTATTTAAAGTTTTATTTAGGATAAATCATGAACCAAAGAAATATCAAGAAAAATATGTATTGGATTCATTATGCTGTACTTTGAATTATATCATGCTCAAACTACACTAACTGATTTAGTGTGATTTGTTTGATTTATTTGGGACTGAAATTATAAAATTTACATATCTTAAAAGGTACAAGCTGCAGTTATTACAAACCTGGCCACAGCCTTAGAACAGCCAGAATTGTATGGAGGACAGCAACCTGATCGCCAATTAATTGATGTCCTGCTGAGAGGCTTGGGTCGAGAGGCCGCTGTCGAGGACTTAACTCAGAAACTCCTCAATCACCTTGCTGATCAGGGAACTCCTGTGCCTCCATTGTTTGATGAGGTTATAGTTAATATCACCAAAAAACTAATGCATTGTTCACTCATGACAGTTGACTATCAACTTGTGGATGTTTTGGACTTTTATGCATCTTGTCCTCACATAGCAGAAATTCTCACCAAAACCCCAGACAGTAAGTATTTATGATGAAAATGTTTAATATAATTTCACAAAACTGATGGTTACTTTTTATTTGTTGCTGCAAAATATAATGCACTCTTATATTAGTTGAAACATGCTGTATGTTAACTTTTGTTGTAGTCATGATATGCTAGTGCAAATATTATTTAGAAATTGGACCAGACTTATGTAATGAAAATTTTTTGTCCCTATATTCATGTTATTTATATATTTTTTTCTATATAACTATGTTTTAAAATGGAGTATAGTATTTTTTGTAGTGATATTATTTTTATAATTAATTTTGTGTTATATAATTTTTTATCTTTCTTCTTACATCCAAGACATGTGCATTTCCTATTTAATTTTTTGTTCCCTCTTTTGCCAGAAGTAACACAGGACCGTTCTGGCCGAGGATACCAAAACACGCCCCTAGGTGCTCTCCTGTCTATATCATGCCTCCCCAAGCATCCTGCGGGACAGTTTGAGTTTTTTGAGAAGCCATCCTCACAACCGAACCACACCCATAAAGACACAGAGAACAGCATCTGGATAGCACAGAACACAATTAATGCCAGGCTTCATAAGATATTCTATTCCCTTTTGAAGGTAATTCTTGCGTGGTTTTCATTAGTGAATGTGTGATGATTGAGTTTAAAGTTGGGGTTCGATCTGTGAATTATGAAGTAGATTCTGCTCACTCCTTCAAAATGTGATTTATTATTGTACATGAAGGTGATATGACTACCTTATAGAAACTTTGAAATGAAGTAGTTAGGGAACTTATAAGCCTACTTAATATCTGTACCTCTTTCATCAACAGATTTAATTAAGAAAATTTTACACATAACCCTGCATTTCTTCCTTATCATTCAGGTATCACCGAAGGCAAAAGACGGACTCTTAACCTGGGTAGAGTCATGCTTGGAATCAAACAGCGGTCGTGCTGGATTGTGGCACGTACAAGGAGGAAACCCTCTAGCAGCTGCTGTGTATGTGTCTGATGGCTTTATGGTCAACCTGGGGGTGGTGATGCTACAATTAGCACAGCCATTCACTCAAGACCTCAATACTGCAAAGTTTTTAAAGGTGAGAGAACTGCCTTTATTTGTTATTTTTAAGATGCTCTTTGTTTTACCACCTTACAATTACCTTGTCTGTAGGTCAGAGGTATTTATTGTGTGATTTTGTAGTTCCAAAATATATTACCTTGAATATGTCTTTAAATATATATTTGACTCTCTGTCTATCTGTCCTTACCTTTCTTTCTATCCATCTACCACTTTTTTTTCTGTTTGACTTTATTGGTAGTAGAAAAAAATCTGCTGTAATACAAAATGATCAGAACAAATCAACCTGATGAGCATTTGATAATTATGCAGAGACAGTTTACATAGATGAATACTTTTTTATGTGTTTGACAATATAGATAAATTAATTTGGAAAAAAATATTTCAGATTGACCCAACATACTGTTCAGCTCCAAGAATGAATAATGAGAATGGCGTTGTAGGTGCGTATACTGGAGATTTAGGGCGACAGACCACCCTCATCCCGCAGCAAGAAGACAAGCCACCTTTACACCCTAAGCAATATTCCTTTATCAGTTCTTGCTTCTTCCTAACTCACCGAGCTCTTCACCTTGGGGTTCAGGTAAGAGAGAAGTATTTAGCAAGAGTTCATTCTTTAACGATATATCAAATGCATTTATTTTTTATACATGAGAAATATAATTTGATTGGAATTTATGCTGTGTACCTTCATTCTTTGTAATAATCTATTTCTTTGATTTGATCGTAGAAATAGTTGTTATTTTGATAAAGTATGCTTAGAATTATTTTTTGTACAGGTGGTGCAACAGAAGCTTCACAAGCTGTCTCAGGAATTAGGACGGATGCAGCATGAGTTGCAAGAAGCTTCTGCTCAAGGTTCCCCGGCAACAGAGATGATGCGCTCGCACATGGAAACACGCACCACAAACCTCCTTTCCTTTAAGGCAGCAATATTTGAACCTGTAATGGTAGAAAATTTATTACAGTTCTTAGCAGCCACTGCTGAATGGCTGGTACAAATAGCCCTCACCCCACAAGATCAACCTACTCTACCTACCAGCTTAAGAGAAGTAAAAGCTCCACTGCCAGAGGAAGTGGAAAACCACATCTATCTTGCTTGTATTCCAGAATTTTTGGTTGAGACGCTGACAGAGACAATCAGTGCTGTGAGACGATATAGTGCCCAAGTTTTTGAGAGCAGTACTGGTACTCAAGTGCTGCCACATCTAATGTCTTTCATAATTGTCTTCATGGGTTCCCCGCATCGCATGAACAACCCACATTTGCGTGCACATTTGGCAGAGTGTTTGGAGACACTTTTACCAGAGAGTACTAACACTGGAGGACTGTTGGCTGGTTATAGAGAACAGCTATTTACAGCCCACCCAGCAGCCTCACATCTTGTAACAGCTCTCATACATGTGTTTGTTAGTATTGAAATGACAGGACAGAGTGTCTCATTTGAAGATAAATTTAACTACAGAAGACCCATGTGAGTATTAGTGTATGTAGATTCCTTAACTGATGTATAGAACTGCTAAAAGTGGTGACATTGTCATGCAGTATTATCTGGCTAAGTAACTTGTATATATATACAGGTTAGATATAAGAACAAATGTTAGTGCCTCTTAAGAAGAGCAAAATGCTTTTTATAATAAGATTATCTTTTCTAGGTATGAGGTCATGAAGTATCTTAAGATTATGCAATATAAGAACTATGTTGAGTGTGCTGAAATTTTGTTTACTTATATCTGCGAAAATATGTATGCAAAAATTTGCAAGCAAGTATGTAAATGCGCTCAGAGTATCATTTGAAACAGCCCATCGCACACGAATGATATTCACTCAGAAAGGGGATCAGCTTCACCATCATATGATGCCATCCGCAGCCAGTGAAGAAGAGCAAACTGCTGATTATCTTTTCCATGAAGTGGGAATCCCCCAAACACAGAAAGAGCTTCACTCACCTGGCAGATGAAGCCCTTGCCAACATGGAAGCAGCTAAGCCGCCCTTATTCTTACGCTTTGTTAACTTGCTAATGAATGATGCTATCTTCTTACTGGATGAGGGGCTGTCTTATATGTCACAGCTAAGAGAGAGTCAGATGGAAAGGTAATACTGGTGCTTCTTTTGGGATTTACATTTTACTTGGAAGTAGATCATTTTCAATATTTTTCTGTAAACTGATACTTAAATGGAATGGTTCAGAGATGAGATTAATGGAAGATGTACTCTTGATAATGATTGTTACTACTATTCATAGTTATGTAACACTTATCATGAAAATGAGTAGTGCAGGAATTACATAAGAGAATATTATTAGGGAAATTATTTATCAATCTACTTACGAAATGATCACTTTGCCCATCAGAGACAAAGGCGACTGGGCATCCCTCCCCACAGAGCAACGAGCAGAGCGTGAACGCAACATGCAGCACATGATGCTGCTTGCTCGCTTCCACAACATGTTAGGTGGTCACACTATAAAAACTCTGATCAGGCTTACCAGAGAGGTAAAATATATATCAGTTGAAGAAGAATAGTGATAAGTAGATAAAATTTCTGCAGTTTATGCAGTATGATATAGGGATGTTTAGTATTGTGCAAGCTGAGTTTTTCTTTTAAAAAACAAAGCATTTTCTCTTGAAAGAAAAGAAACAGAACAGAAAAGCTTGAATATAAGTGTCTTCAATTATTTCTTATACATACTTTTTATATTGCAGATTCCGCAAATGTTTACCCATTCCACTTTAGTTGACCGTATGGCTGCTATGCTTAACTATTTTCTATCCACTCTTGTTGGGCCCAAGCAAAGAAATCTAAAGGTAAGCCTGAAGAACCATTTTTTTAGAACTGCTATCTTTAATTACATTATTCTTTTGATGAGGTGTAGATGTGTATTTCTATCAGACAGAAAAGCATTTGTGTGATCTTGTACTTCATATGATAATGATTTGGTTTCATACAATGGTATATAGTGTTAGTTGATATAAATTATATGATTAGTGTTTTTTTCCAAAAATGAAAAAGCTACTTATAATTCCATTACCCTCTTTACTTCGTTTTCCAGGTCCGTGACATGGAAAAGTATGAGTTTCGCCCGGGAGAGATAGTCACAGACATCTGTACTATTTATACACATCTGTTTTCCGATGCAGCATTCTGTTTAGCTGTATCTGCTGATGGGAGGTCATATTCACCAAAGTTATTCTCACAAGCACAAGATGTGTTATGTAAGTAATCTGGCTATTTTTATTTGTCTGCTATTGGGTAAATATTATACTTTGTCTCAGAAACTTACTTTTAAGAACTTTGTTCATATTTGCAACAGTTTTGAACATCCAAATTATATTTTCTTAAAGAATTATTGATTAACATTTATCATGCAGATGATAATGGTTACTTGTTTGTTATTCTGCTAACAGGTCGCATTGGTCGTAGGGGTCTAGCAGAAGAGCTACAGACTGTGGCAGAGAAGGTAGAAGAGGCTGGACAAGTACAAGCAGAAGAGGATGACATAGTGGCTGATGCTCCAGAAGAGTTCCTTGACCCCATCATGTCTCATCTCATGACTGACCCTGTCATCCTTCCATCATCAAAGGTGAGTGTGGATTGATGATCTGTACTAGGATATAATAAGATTGTAAGGGATCTAATCTGAGGCTCCGAGATATTTACTAGTCTTTGTTTATGTAAATTGAGATTATTTTGTTGTACTTTTGTAGAGTGTTTTAATCTTCCTGTTGTGTTTTTCTATTCCCATATATTTTCATGCTTGCTTAAGGAGTAGTTAAATGTAATGCACATCACATAAAAAGTACAAATAAATTAAATTTCATATTTAGGTTTCTGCTTAGGACAAGATTATGTCATGCACACCATATTAAAGGAGTAAAATATTTTTGTAAGTATACAAATGTTTAATTTAGTATTTAGTTCATCAGTCTTTCCCTTTCTTTTTTCATAGCTAACCTGTGATCGCCAGACCATTGCACGACATCTGCTTTCTGACCAAACCGATCCTTTTAATAGACAACCTTTGACCATGGAAGAAGTTCAGCCAAACACTGAACTAAAAAACAGAATTGTTACTTGGCTTGAAGAAATGCGATCCAAGAGGAGAAATATGCAGAAGGAAAAAGAACTCAAAGAATCTTGAAATACAAAAAGAGATTAGTGGACTTTGCAGATTGAACAGATTTGGGATACAAGGTAGATACAAGGGTACCTGATTATGCAAATTACATTACAAATTCAGACTAAGGCAAAGTTTTTCATAAATGTAATACAGATTCATGCATTGCAAGACCTGAGGATATATCAGTGTTCAGCAGGCCCCCCCCCCCAAAAAAAAATACAGTACAGTAAATTTTAACATATGATGCAAATGGGTACCTCTGACTGCAGTGTCAAATACAAGTCCCAGTGTAATGAAAATATAATTATTTTCTTGTTTACAATAAAAATCTGTACAGTAATAAGAGAAAGGAGAGCTAAATGTATATTAGGGAGAATTGCAGGATAAAACTATTAGGTAAACAATAAAAATACCATAGAAATGAGGAATTGATCATCTCATTAAATATCGGTGTCCATAGGTATGTGTAATGTTTCAGAAAGACCTTTTTCAGTTATTTGTATATACGTGTGTGCATATGCATTATATTTGTTTCTTCTGTATTTGAGTTTTTAAAAAGTTTGATGTATATTACTCATATGAAAGTATAGTGATATGACCTTGCATTTTGTACTTTTACGAATGAAGAATTCTGTTGGTTTTCATATTGGAAACTAACCAGCATATTTGATACTATATTGTAATCCCTGCTATCCACATTTTTTTGCAAAAATGCACAAGCTAACATCTTTATTTTTTGTATATGATATTGTATAAATCAGACAGGAGTCATACTGAAAGTTTGTTTTATTTAGTATTCATGTCAATAGATTCAGTATAATATAATTGCAAATTTGTGTTCTTTTTTCAGGTTTGTTTTGCTTAATGTTTTATTTTGACTGTAACAGTAATACAGGTGTTTGATTTGATTTGCATTACATTCATACTGATGCCTTTCCATGTAGGTGGAACGTTTGAAAATTACTGGATTATGTTTGAAAGTATGGTAATAGAGCATCCACTGTTCTATTCACAAGACTAACAGCCACATTCAAAGTTGCGTACTACACTTCCACACTAGATATAGGTCCATAGTGCAGATATTGTGGATTGCCTCCAGTAAATCAACAATTCAGGGACTGCCAATTTTAGAAAAAAAAAATGCATTTTTATTGACAGTTGGTTATTCATGGACAATTAGTCAATCATTAAAATTACAAAACTTGCAACAGTTCTTTTGTTTAAGGAATATATTAGTTTCCAAATGAATAGAGCTTACAAGATTTTTCAAATGATGACTTCAAGGTAAGCACACTGCACTCCCACAATACATGTACCAAGTTACAATCTCTAAATTCAATACTCATGTTCACACTGAATGATTCCCTGATATAGCTCAAAGGAATTTATTATAAAGTCTTCACTGGAAATCCTAGGGACCAAAGCTTTCAGCAAAATTATTCAATAACCCATTGGTGTTGAGTAAATTTCTCACTGTAGTTTTTGTTTTGGGAAATTTGTTTACACAGATGACTTCACAAGGACTCAGCCACCAGGAGTAACTTTGTAGGACTTACATAATTGCACTGATTTCCCATTCCTTGAATCTTCAGGAATTTTATTGTTATTATCATCATTGACATTATGATTGTTGTGGTATTTTGAACAATACTATTAGCACTAGAATATAAAAAAGAATCTTTCTGAAAATCAAGGCAAAGGGGAAACATGCGAGATAGGTAGGACTAGTAAGTGATGCCTTTGTGACTAAGCACTTCTATAGCCACCTAGTGTAAACAAAATTGATGGACTAAAATCATAGTAGACATGGCATGTTTGTATAGTTGTCTTCACAATTCAACTCCATGAATATTTAGTTTATTAGGATTGGCGAAATATGGGAAAAATGGCAAAATATGCTAAATGACAGACTTAATATGGACTATTGTACATGTTTTGATTATTAAAACTTATACTAGGTAAGCACTCGTAATATACATTTCTAGTAATATCATGACTTAGATATGGATAATCATGTGGGAGTGCTTTTGAGCTTCATGCGTGTAACCTAGAATGTGGCTGTTAAAATTCTTTTTGAGGAAGTTTTCCTGAAATTATTACATGTATTGACATCCTTGTCAGCTTTGTTTTTAGTAATGATTTTCAATGAAATATAATTACATGTATTTGACATCCTTGTCACGTCTACAATCTTTTTGAATGATATTAAATATTGTAGATATTGTTTGACTGGCTATAAACATTGTTTGTGAAATCATTGAAGATAAAAACATACTAAATCCATAAATCAAATTGGACATTGGCAAGAGCTTAGCTTGACACTATTTATAGGATGATATGTTATTGTGCACATTGATATGACACAAATATTAAGCATTAGTGAATGTGGATATACGAGGGAGGTAATCTATAGAAATGTTGTCAATCTATATTTTAATTATATGAATCTTCAGTTAGATGTTCACTTCACTTGCTATGGTCTTTATTTAGGGATATACTGATCGTAATTAAGGTTGAGCTGGTAAAGGGCCATATCATCTATTTTAATATGTCTCTCAGATGTGGCGTTATTACAAGCTGACATTGTTTCTTCTATGGCTCTAAGAAATCAAGAGTTATTTCGAACTTTATTGTAACGTAGTCATCATAGAGTGTGGGTCCAGGTTTTGTGCGTCATTTGAAGTGGTATAATGGATTGTGGTGGTTATGCTCAGAGTACGAGTGAGGAATCTTACTATTTATGTAATAGAATTCATACTAATATTACTTAGAGCCTGATTAATATGAGTTTGAGGTAGTTAATGAGTGTTATTGGTGCAAAAATTATGGATTAGTATATTGTGACAACTATAATAACCAACATGGTTCTGATTTGAGAACTGTGCTCAGTAGGCATTGTGACTTATGTAGAAATAACAATGGACACACATTATATTACTCGTGAATAGAATTTCAGTGTGCATATTTGGTTGGAATGATTTTTCTAAGATATCCTGCTAGAATGATGTTTTACTCCTCACACGTAGGAGCAGTTTCTCTGCATAAATGCAAATAATGTAAACTATTATGTAAAATCCAGAAATTATGTTCCTTTATCTGTTCTCGTGTGTCGTGTCTGAGTATGTACGTTATATGAGATTGAAAAGGAGTCAGCTGGTCTATAAAAATTTGAAGGTGCAGAATGAAAATCTACAGATAATACTGTATAAGTATTTAACAACAATATCAGGGGACTTGTTGTAAATGGGTATTCTAGCAGTGCACGAAGAACATTTACAAAAGCTAAATCAGTGAGCCAAGACATATATAACGATCAACAGCTAACAATGGGGTTATTGGAAATATTTGCTTTGAAAAGTTTGGTCTAGGATTTCCCCAGTGGAAGACTTTATAATGAATTCCTTGTGAGTTATCAGGATCATTTCATGGTGAAACATGAGGAGTTTGATTCTTTTTAGTAGATTGACACTAGAATCATATGCATCAGTGCTATAGTAGAGGTCCTTTCATGAGTTTAATTTTAAGAAGTCAATAGTGTGTAAGGATGACGTTTTCCGTGAGCAGTTTGTTGAAAGCACTTCTTTATGACTGTTTCTGGTTATTTGAGAATGTGAATATAAAAACTAATCTAGATGTCTTCTGATACATTAAAGATAGAATCGAAATGATAATTCTTCTATTTTCGAGGTGTTAACTGGAACACTTATACATTATACTTACTACATTTTTATCTTATATGATTTATCGCTATTCGCTATGTATGCACAAGTTTCAATTAACTTACTAAGTGCTCAATCTTCCATGTAAGTTTATGTATACTTATTATACTAACTTGCTTGATCCCATCTTATCAAACCTATATTCATGTTGCTATTGTATATTATTAAACAAATTGCATGTGGTCTTATATACTTATGTTCCTTCATATTGCTCGTTAGAGACATAATTCTTGTGTGAGCCATGCCAATAACCTACAACTATTCTAAGTGATTGCTGCACTATGTGGTTGTATATCATAGTACTCGTGAGATGGTGCAAGGACTAAGAGATACAACAGGTACATAATTAATTGGAAAACAAGAATAATCTGAGTAGCCTTATTTCTTATAGCCACACTTATAATTGAGCTTAAATTGGTGTATTTTTGCACGCAGAGTATGAGCTAGCTTATTGGAAATTGATGACCCTCCATTTGTTGTGGACCCCTAGTGGTTAGGGGCGGCACACATCTGTTGGATACCAATGGCGCTTCACTAAAAGCTTTTTAGCATAGATACATACAGACAGACTAGGCAGTTCAAAGAACAGTTTAGGTTATACTAATATTATGCGCACATATATTACCATACTTTCGAAACTATCAATTCTTATACAAATGTGCTCAAAGTTATCTGTGAGATCATGCTCATACTATGTGGCTGAGAATAAAAAGCAAAAATACTCAGAGTAATGAATGTAAGCTATGCTAAATGTAATAGACAGAGTTCAACAAATAAACTATAATCGATGTCAACCTGAATTTACATAATTATCGAGAGAGAAATTTCATAATTATCAAGTTACAAAAAAATTAAAAGAAGAATTGCGACCACACCAATATGTAATGAAAGACAATATAAATCTAAAGATCAAAAGATGCAAATAACCTGAAAAAAGAAATACATAAAAACTCGTCAATTATAGTCACACACTCTCATTATGTCTATATAATTCTTGACAACTACTAAAGAATGAAGAAAAAGGAATAATAAATCGAAAGAGGATTTGCTACAAGAAAAGTGGAAATAACAAAAATGGCGTTATTCACCTCAGGTTGAAGAACTCCCTTGTATGTGGAATAAAAATCATATGAAACACACAATAAATCACTATATACAACAAATAACAGATGTACTATTCACACTACACACTCAACGTCATCCAAACTATATATCCTCGCATACATAGAGAGTTATATGGAAACAGATAGAAGTCATTCGATACGCAGGATGTTTTAATGCGCAAATGATTCATACAGTCTCAGATAACAGAGTAACCTGTATATATCATTCTTCCCTGTAGAGTTCATACTTAGTGTCGTCCACTAAAATGATGACGGTTGGCAACAGGGACAGATCGAAACTATGCTAGCTTATGGTAGTCTCTCTGTGATAAGGACACGATCTTGTGATTTATAATAAGACATTATCATACTTAGAAGTTACATCAATAACCACTGCAAGGTCCAAATTGATACACAAGAGTTACTAATTAATAACAATTCACTCCTCATTCTAATAGTGTAAATTGAAGGAGTACATATAGAGTTCTAAATACACACTTGGAGCAATATCTTTGTTATACATAACTTTCTCATAACATAACGAAGAAAGTTCATTAAACACTTATCTATAAATAAAATCGTATCATTAGGGTCGACTCAACACATCATTGGGTGATTAGCTAACAAGTAAATATGAAACCTTCGAGTGAACCCACAGGTCCATGCTTTTTGTTGCTTAATCAAGACAACCATTTAAGTTCATTTAAGCATAGTGCCCGAGACCAACCACAATGTGAGAGTGATTTATTTTTCTCATTAACTGTAGTATATCTCTGCTACCTCACTAAAGCAGGTTCCTCTTTGTGCTAACAATCCATGTTCATTAAAGCAGGCCAGACAAATTCACTTTTTTCCTACATTTACCTGCTACATTCACAACCAGTCTCTTCTAAAATATCTCACCTGAGAAATATCTCTTAACGAAATATGTTTGATATTCTATGCCAAATTCACTTGCTTCACATTGTCAATATAAGAAAAATATGAAAATGACTACTTGTCTTCTCTTCATATATGGAATGTTTCTACCTTTTCTTATAATGAATTGTAGATATGTTTTTAATTGTAAACTCATTGGAACTTTTATAATCAAGATTGGAACTTACACCATGAATTGCATTTTAAAACAGACTTTACTTTGGTACAGTAGGTTTAACAACTACAATAATATAACATTTCACCTTACTTGCAAAGTTCATCTTTTCACTAATATGAAGCCATTAAGCTCTTTAAACCATTACCTTCACAAATTATGTAATTTCTAACAAAAGATAAAAATAAAAGAAAATATTAATACCATAACTTCCTATATTACACAAAACATATCAAAACGTAAAGATAATTTATATACGTCAAAACACACAAATCTCATAGCTACACATTACTTTTAACAATGGGACCTTTAATGCCATAAATGAAAGAAACTTCTACCGAATGGTACTGAGGACTCTTAATACTTTTCAGAGGAGGCTCTTTTATCAATAAAATAAACTACACAAATCATTTACACCATTTCCCTATTGGAAAAAAAGTACACGCTTAAAAAGGTAGGCAGAACCAATTATTGCACAGTCCTTGTCTAGTTTGGAAGAGTCGCTTACGGAGCAATGATATTATATGCACAATATGCAGTACTCATAACATTTGTGACCAGGATTGCAATTGACACTATACTAATTCTTGAGATATATAATTGCTATATTTAGAACACTTAACTAACGTGCTGTTTAATTTATGATTTATACTGCTCCAATTATTTTCTATAGCAGTAGCCATACAACTGTATATGGAGAGTAGCTAAACATACCAACTTAGTAATCTACTTTATTAATTGTTTAGATATCACTAAATAAATAAATATGTCCGTGATAAAGTGGCCCATATCCATAATCATTATCTTGTCTGGGACCTTCACAAATTCAGTCAGCACCACAAAGACGATTACTCATAATACTAAATCTGAATGTCATCATATATGAGTGTCAATCAGTTTTACATCAAGAAATGAATTAGCAAACTTTGTTTGAGGAGCTCTTCTTTCATTGGCCTCTCTTATACTTTGCAATTACCATCTAGATAATTCTCTTCGTCTTATTTGGAGTAGTAAAGCGAGTTTGCACCAAAATGTGTAATACGCTATAAGTTAAATAATACTCTTATTTAAGCCGATACGTGTCATATACTTAGTTTGTCCTATTCATCCTGGTTTAAGATCATGTAGGGGCTCTTTTGCCCCACTAGATATTGACAAATCGTATGTTTAGACATATAAAGTCTACGTGTGATTCAACAGTTTGTTGGGCATAACAACATAAGAAGAACTATGTATAATTCAAGACAGCCTAATAGATTCTGAGAAACTGGCTACTTTTCAAATCATATGGTATCAGGAAATTTTGCGAGATAACAGCTATGAGCACTGTACAGAGTAACGGAATTGTACTCGAAATGAAATGATTCGATACTTAAAATAGGCAGTAAATCATCATCTTATTGCGATCAGCTATGCAAGATAACATGAGAAAATTGTTGGACGAGAATATTTCCTGATATGAATCATAAATAACTTACATCTCATATTGAATAATCATTTGTCCCTATATACGTGGGACTCCGTTATCATCTATTAATAGAGATACACAACTTCTCTGAAGAATATATAAACTAACTCTAACAATGTCATTTATAACTGTTTATCTCCTATTACCCAGATTATAGGATGATCATGATCATTCCATAGAACTTCTCGTTCGTTAACCCTCCACAAGACCAGTATAAATATCATGCACAAAAAAAGACACAATAATTAATGAATTTATCAAATATCTGTAACATATTCCTATACTGCTGTTTCTTATAAGGTGATCTCAGACTTTGAGAACACAATAAATAACAGAGCCTTACTGAAATCATACTGTTCTACCTTATAAGCTACAGCATAGAGAATGGCACCAATGATCATACTTACTGCCAGAATGCTACTAAGCACATCCTGGACAGCGATGAGAAGCTACATGTAGAAGGATAAACAAAACACACAAAACACACAGACTTAATCTGCTGAGTTTATTCCTTCCCAACAACTTCCTATGTGGCACGCTCTCTTGTAAGAAGATTGGTGTGTGATTAAAGGTAATAAGCAACTAGGATGACTCACTCAATGTTGACTAAATCAAATCAGTTCACAACATGCTTTTCTACTTAACAGTTACATCTACACCCTGTATGACTATCTGAAAGACTCATAATCGCTGATGATGCCTTACACGTGTTCATCGATACCATCCCTTCCAAATATAAGACATCCATCTCTGTTTCTTTAACATACTCAGATATTGAAATAATAACTAACCACCTCGTATCATGATGATCATGCACAAGTTATTTATACATCAAAGCGTTTGTCAGTACTACTTAAGCCATGATATGGTTAGTAGTAGGGGAAAGTACTATTGCAGACCTAGGTCATAGTATTACAGTAGGAAGAGATTGCGAGATATCTATCTGATCTCACATTAGTAAATAAGAAACAATAAGATTGTAGGGCGTTCACAAGCCAAACAACAAAATCTTATCATGAATAATTACCTATTGCATAATCACCTGAGACGACACAACAACTATCGATTGTCTGTAATAACACAATATCTCACTTCGCGTTCATCTCAGCTTGTCTCCATATTCGTCAAGTATTCATAAGGCTTCCTACTGCATACCTCTTGGCATCATTAATGATAACGTGTTAATGGATGCAGTAGTTATATCTGCTAGACATTCCACAAATTCACAAAACACAGATTATATACAAATCCAGCTGGTTACCTACAGCATTTAACTAACATACATTAAGTATTATCTTGAGACCATAACATTCACTAACAGCTCAAGACTCCCAATATTACAGATTGACTACTTGGTCACAATGGATACCAGAAATAAAGAAATCACATCGCTTCTTTCACAATAAATCTGGTCAATGAGTAGAAATGCTTTATCTTATGATAGTAAAGTACAGAGTATATAAGATAAGAGTAGATATATGAGGAAAATGTTGTTATATGATTATGCAAGAGAACTTAAGTTTTTCAAACTGCATCTTGTCTAACATAGCATACTCTCCAATAAAAAACACTTCATATAATAAGATCATAAATACAAAAGATGACAAAAAACCTGCCTTTTGTCCAATATTACTTACATCAGTGAATCAAACCATACATAATTCAGTCAATTTCCTTTAGTCTGGTGTAAAACCAAGTCCAGATTCTAATCAACCTTACTAAATTAATATTAGCAACAGGAATTTATTCTCCTCATAATACTCCCCCTTTTTCTGAAACTGACTTGTCACTCAAAAAACAACAACAATAATAATAATAATAATATTAATACCTCTTCTTGTGCATCATCTTCATCTTCCTCCTCTTCCCCATCTAAAGATTTCTTATCCTCTTCATCATCCTTTTCATCATCATCATCGTCTTCATCTTCTGAAATCTCAGATGAACTGTCTCCAGTTCCATACGCACCATCAACCTGAAAAGATTTCATTTATATAATGAAATTTTATTTGACATTCTAAAACCAAAACCCGTAGTCATAGAATTATTATGCAGTAATAAATAATTTGCAACTATTCATCTGGCCAAAAACATTTAAAAAACTGACTAAGTTGGTCTTAAAGTATCAAATTACTAAATAAGGCTAAGAAGATATACTATTCTTAAAAGGTGAGAAAATAAAAATAATTAAATAGCTATTCAGAACTTGCAGCATGAACTCACCTGTGAAGCTTTCAATCTCGCAAACAAAAGTCTGTCCATTGTGCCTCTGTCAACAGAGAGGGATGGTTGACTTTCTTTGTTCCAAGACATCTGAGCTAAGGCTGGTTTGCTGGTCTTTCCTTTGGAAGTACTAGGGGTTGGGCCAAGTTCCTCTTCATCAAATGCTCCGTCCACCTAAGAACATACCGCTACTGATTATATTGTGTTATGACCATCATATAATCTGGAATCTAAAATCATGATTGAAGTCCATAGCAAATTACTGTACATACAGACCTGTGTAGTGGCAATATGGTTGTACTGCAGCAATTGTGGAGGTAAAGTAATTCCATGTTCCTCTAGTGCTTGATTGAGTTTCCTCTGAATGATTTCAGCTGCACGACTAGGCTGTAAACAAAAAAGTTACAATATAAATATCTTCATAAATTCATCATAAACATCATCACTAATAGTTACTAATAAAACACAGTGCAGCAAGTACAAAAGAAATATCAATATCAATCTATACTATCTGGATGATATGACCATCACAAAACAAAAAAATTTGGCTTGAGGGTGATGTGAACTTGCCATATTGGAAAAATTTGGCTGAGGGATGGGGTAACAGGAACTTGCAATTATGAGAATTTCAGCTGAAGGCTATGGTGATAGAAAAGACTCGTCTCAAGCGTACAAAGCCCTTGGAGGGTGATAAGACTCAGTGGGGATTTAGGAAGGGGCTCTTGCATTATTTACATTGATAAACAAGTAGGGAATGCACCATTCGTGAGCCATGACTGGGAGAGCGCCAGCTCCAGTGAGGACGCTACTTCCACACATTGAAATGATATGTAGTCTGTGCAAAGCAATTTAAATGGCAAATATAAATGTTGGAAAATAATAAGGCTAAAAAAGAAAAAAAGGAAAAGCTTAGGCAAAAAAGGAGAAACTAATATTGCAAAGGCATGAAGTCTTGTCCCTGCACAAAAATGTTCATGTGCACCTGGCCTACAAGCCACACACCCATCAGTGTGTGGCTTGTATTTTGCTGTACTTTGGTCCATGTGTGGGCAAGTGAAGCATACAGATTCAAAGGGTTAACATATCTTTTTTATTAAAATTTACCATTTACAGCTCCAGGTGCTTTATTTTTGCTGCTCTACATTGAAACCTTCTGCTATTACTCTTTCTCGAGTCAATTGAAATTCATTCTTAAGTCAGCCTTTCCAAAACTCAGGTTACCTCAAGTGAAAATGTGTGGGCTGCATCTGTAGCACTCAAGATGGTTTGTAGCTGCTGTCCAGCAACACCATTTGCCAATGCTGATGATGGCACATGGATGGTGATAGTCTTTGGTGCTCCTCCAGCCTGCTGTGCTGGCACTGTGATTTGTACCGGCACTAGGTTGGTGGGTAGCATGGTAGATGCTGGTGCTCCTGTTGTTAAGAGTTAAGAGATTAGCATTTAATTGTTACTAATAAGAGGGTATATGAAAGCATAAATGAATATGATTTCTTTCTTTTGAAAAAGAACCGTAACCTAGTGACGCCAACATCAGCATCATGAAGCGCCTGTGGAATGTTGGCGTCATAATTCCATTCCATTTTATTTGTTGCTGAGTGATCCCGTATTCTTTTCTGGCTCAATTTTTACTTTGTATATTGCCTTATCTTATGCCACTTCAACAGGGTTAGGAGACTGTATGGGGAAAAACTCCCCCCTCACTCGTTCATTCCTTTCCCCCTTACCTGCTCCTCCCTCTCCTTCCTTTCTCCAACATTTTATTCCAAATAAGAGAGAGAGAAATATTCTATCTGAGTTTACCATGAAATGAAAAGGAGGCATTTTCTGCAATTTGTGGCTTCATTAAATCTTCCCTTTCAACACTCATTTACTCACTCACTCTCTCTCCTGTAAGTTTGAGTGTGAGTGCGAGAGGAAGAAACTGTATCAGATAAGAGACACTCAGGACAACACAATCAAAGTTACAGCTCTCAGGCAAGTGCCCTATACACGAGCAATGTGCATTTTTCAAACCATTCTGAGCGATCTGGTTAAAAATGTAATTCCTAACATGCATCCTGTTACTATGGAGATACAATAACCAAACATGAATGAATATAATTTGTCATACTATTTGAAATATCTGGTAAGGGAAGAAAGAAGAAGAAGAAGAAGAAGAAGAAGAAGAAGAAGAAGAAAAAAAAAAAGAACAAAAAGAGGTAAGAAAAGAAAAGAAAAGAAAAGAAAAGAAAGAAAGAAAGAAAAAAAAAAAGTAAATAAATAATAAAAAAATAAAAATAAATAAATAAAATCACACATTATCACTTTACCTCCTTGTGCATTCTGTTGCTGTTGCTGTTGCTGCTGCTGTTGTTGCTGCTGCTGAAGTTGCTGTTGGTGGGATGTATTGGCTGTACCGGGTTCCGGGTGATCAAAAACATTCATTCGCTGCAGTTTTTGTTCCCATAACTGCTTCAGTTCTGTTAACACTTCCTCGTCAACTCCTTCATCCAGGAAGTATTCTCGAACTCCATTGATGACATCTTCAATTACTCCATTATATATCTTTTGCTGTTAAAACAGATAAATTAATAAAAGTCAGTAAAAATGAGCAAAATAGCAATTAAAAAAAATCTGCAAAAGTATTCTTCATATGAAATATTAAAGCAAGCTGCATAATCCTTCCTAAAAGGGAAATTGATGTATACTACCAACCTCTTAAAGTTTTAATTGCTACAATCATGGTTAAATGCACAAAGTTTACTGTATTAGCCTCAATCATGGAAAGTATGTTAACTTTTTTTTTTTTTTTTTTTACTTTTTCACAATCAATGAGGTATGTAGTAGGCTATCCACTAACATATCTGGAACTATTTTGCAGGTCTCCTCCATCCAAACCTACAGCATCACCCCTATAGCCCACTTTCCATGTACTGTAGGCTTTCCCCTTCCTGAATCATTCATACAGCTGTGCTTCTCCTCCCTATCTTCGTACAGTCGAGAAAGAATTAGTGATTCTGGTACTGTATTGCCCAGCTCTTTTATCATCCCATATTCCTCCTCTATACACCATCTCTACATAACACAGTTACTTCATACTGCAGATACATCCAAATACACATTTTTTTTTGTTTTCTATAAAAAAAAGAAAGAAAGAAGAAAAGAAGATAAAGGAAGAAGAAGA
>NW_020869760.1:480199-485199 GCF_003789085.1 Penaeus vannamei | reverse complement strand
AATTCTTTACAGTTTGGACACACTCGCCAGTCCCCAACCCCCTCAGGCATGCAAAAGTAAACAGCAATTACTATTGTTGTGTTACTACCTTAGCAAATTAAGCAAATAGCAGATATATACCCCTAAAATAGAAGTTCACAAACAGGGCATTAGTTGGGCCAGAGACGTTTTTTTTTTATTTTATTGCCTAAATTACACCTATACAGCTCTGGTTATAGCTTGAAATACCTCATTTCCCCCTAAAAAAAATATGATGTGCTCAACTTCCCTTGGCAATGGACTCTTGCCCCCAAGAAAATGCTGAAATTACATCCCTTTCCACAAAGTCTGATTAAATGGTAATCAATCTACGTAACTAAGTTGTCTGGATATCACATCAATTTTATATTAGATCATCCAATACTAATAACTGTTCAAGGAAGCTGTTTTAACCTATCTCAAATCTATCAGGATAAGATAGTCTGTAATTACAACAGAATATAATATACATTTATAGTAAAAGAAATTTATAAATATCCTCTCTTCAAAATATGAATAATACATGTTATGGATTAATTACAAAAAAAAAAAAAAAAAAACTTATGTGCAGAGAGCTCACTACTTCTTTCCCGGATCTTGTAATTATATTGTTTTTTCCCTTGCATCGCATCGTGAGGAAGCATATTTTTAGCAATCGCCAAGGAATACGTGCTTGCAACCCTTCCCTCGAGGGCCTGACCAAAGGCGCTCTCCAGACATCCCCCAAAAACGAGACCATAAGGATGAAAGAAATAGATGCCAGGTCAGCAACAGGTCTTGCTGTCGTAACTTTACTGGAATGTTCTGCGTCTGCCATTACTCTCGTCCCTGTTGTGGCTTCCCGGTGACTCATCATACCTTTTTCCTTCTTCGTGGTCCTTTGTCTCAAGAGCAATAGCTTTGCACGGGCCTGACGCTACTCACCACGCACGTCGCGGCCTGAGCCATCGCGAATCACAGATCCGACGTGGAGAGAATTCGGGCTTCGTAAGAAGCCGTGTCCGCGTGGCTGCGACCTTCTTTTATATGTGGCCTCCGCCGTCGCCGACTCGCCCTTTCTAAGCGGCTCGCGTTCACGGCGGCGCGCGAGGACAAAACCACCTTTAATCCCACCGAGAGCTCTATCTTGGCTTGTTTTTGAGATGGCTCGGGAAGATAAATTTAGAGGATTATTTTAATGTGCCTTCCATTAATATTGATCAATTGTGTGGGAATAAATGTATTTATTATTTAGATAAGGTAAACCTCGTTGTTGCGAAAGGTTAATCAAGTACTTTTCTTGCACGGAAACCGTTATATTGCTTGCAAGCTCTTAATTAGAGTTAAAAGAAGTGACTTATCAAGTGATATAAACATATAAAAATCCATCAGATATTGAAATACTGGGTCTTTTATAAAGGTCTCCCCCAAATGATTCCTGTGAACCTCGAAGCTTTTCATGATACCAAAAGCGCACCAAATTTAAACATCCAAGTCGCTCCCATGACGCAATGCCAACGTGCTTCATTCCAACAGAAAATGTAATTCCACCGAATATTTATACTTAATATATAACCAATTCAAACGAATAACCAGCATTTTCCTAGAAACCGCCATTGATATAGACACGTAATAGCGTGGTAGAATCAGCTGATCGTGTGTTGGCACAAGGAACGGAAGTCGACTGATAGCTATTCCAGTAACGACACGTTACTTGGTAAAATAATCAATGGTTCTGGGTTTCGGATGTGTGGTAAAGTGTGTCAGCTTATACACTATGCCATACACGTGTTTACTTTGGGAATAATGATTCTGTGATGAGAATAGGTGATAAATATATTGTCCACATATTTTCGCTTGGACAATTTAGTACACAATTAAATCAGTATTCTTTTCGGTAACATAGCGATGTTAAACTAAGAAGATAAATCAAGAGTTAATATGATGTAGGTATGATATAAGGCATTGAGATGATAGGCAAAAAATAATGACAAAAGTGAAACAAACATTTTTTTGATCATGGAAATAATTAGAAAAAAGTGTCAGCTGATATTTTGCTCACTAGTAATGTTTGTGTGTGATTTCAGGGTAAATATCTCAATCATCCAAGTATTATAGAGTTATACAAAGAATCACATGTATCCTGGAATCATTGCTAATATATTTCTAAAATATTTTGTTCTCTAAGAATACAGTAGTATATTTTAAAATTATATTTGCCTTTCAGTTACTTTATTTATTAAGTAAAAGATAACACATTTATCCAAAATTACAAAGTCAGTTAGATTTGGAATTTAAATAAAGACCTGTTTTACTAACTATCCTTCACACAGATAGAATCGTAAATAGAGAATTAAACAGTAATAGTAACTCTAATAAGAGTAACAATAATGATTGAAGAGCATTCATAATCTGAACAGTAACTATCATGATAATGAGTACTTTATAAGAGAATGGTAAAAATAATCACTCATTAAATTACAGAGGCAACATTTACGACAAGAGCCACAATGAGTTCTCGTCCTCTTGTGTTCGTCACAGGAAATGCCAAGAAGTTGGAGGAGGTTGTAGCCATTCTGGGAGACACATTTCCCTTTAAGTAAGTCGTGGTTGGTGGTTTGGAATACAAGAATTTTTCAACTATGATTCATTTTTGAGATTACTGGGTCAACTGCGATACCATCAGTGTCAGCATCATGATTGTTATTAATATCATAATTTTGACATAATTATTATAATCATCACCTAATATCCTATTGTACTTATTTAAGCTATATCTGATTTTTTTTTTATCACAAGTGCATATCCCAAAGTCGCAAGAAATACTTTAAACCTTTAGCTGCTAGGCAAAATGAGCCCCAGGCCAGTTACCATTGCTAGCAGTTTTCAATTTGATTTTAATTTTACCCAAAATATTTAAAGGGATCCAGAATATCACAGACAGCAGTAAATTTGATTCTAAGGAATAGAAAGTACTTACCCTAAATACTAGAAAGACCTTATACTACATGAAGACTAGGAACATGGTGGCAGCACTGTGATGCCTATGCTGTATGCCCTCTGGGTGGTCCTCGGGTTAATTATTTATTAAGGTTTGTGTATAGCGTCCAGATATTAGATGTTAAGGCTTTTATTATATTGGTACTTTTACTTTTGCTTTTTAGTCTTTACCTTTTACACTTTCATATATCAGGAGGATTCTGCTAAGGTAAAATTACATGCTCAAATATTAGGAAAAAATAGATATGGATGCATAACCAAAATTCAGAAAAAAAAGTAATTTGCAATTCTTAGTTTGAAACAAACAAATCATTTCTTTCAGCAATTTGCAGATGTATGATATGATGCTTATTTTTTCCCATATGCCTTATGAAAGTTTTGGCATAGCAGTTACCAAGACCCCTCATATGCACATTAAACTGTCCAAATCCAATGTAAATATCTATAATTTGCCTATTTGACCACCACACTGATTCATACCTACATATTTTGTTGCTATTTAAATACTGCTTATACAGTTTCACTTTGGCTCAAATCATTCATCCATTGTGAAATGTAAATTGTTCTTTATATATTTATTGTGTGCAGAGTTGTTGCTACATATTAATAGATTAAGGGGGCATAACCCTTGCCAGACTCCTACCATAATATATTTAAAAAATGTAGTTGTAAGTACATTTAGCAGTATATTGTTCCAAACAGAGTTGTCAGCCAAAAGATAGACTTGCCAGAGTACCAAGGTGAAGCTGATGAAATCAGCCGCAAGAAGTGCCAAGTAGCAGCAGAAATTGTCAAGGCTCCTGTTATTGTAGAAGACACATGCTTGTGCTTCAATGCACTAGGTGGTCTCCCAGGTATGTTTTTCCAAAAGAAAAAGTAAATAATTAGAATTATAGAAAACACATATATAGCTTTGATTTGTTAGCTGATACCATCAATATGGAATATAAAACATTTGACATTAAAGGCAAATAATGGGACTCATTGAAATGCTATATAGATATCTTTCATATCAAGTAAACAGTCTAATTCTGTTTGTTTAGAACACAAGCATACTTGCAGTTTATAAAACTGCTTCTGCATCCAAGCAACTCATTTACGAATGATTTAGCAGAATACTAGCAATGATACTGCATAAATGAAACATGTGTTAAACAAATGTATTCATGATTATGGAATGATATTTTCAGGACCGTATATCAAGTGGTTTTTGGACAAGCTTGGGCCAGGTGGCCTGACAAAGCTCTTAGCAGGTTTTGAAGATAAGGTAAGATATTTTAATTGATAAAATCCTTTTTTGATATATCTACAGAGTGGGGTTCCAGTCTCGGCAAATGTTACTGACAGTCTTATAGGGCCTTATATCATTTAAAGACTTTGAAATATGTTGAGTAGTGAAGGCTGGTAATGCCTGCTTCTTCCTTCCAAGTAATCTTTAATTTCTTTGATTTATGTTGATCGTCTAGTAATCAGGTAATATACTACACCTGATCTCACAAAATAGATTTATAAGTATAGTTTATCCAAACATAAGGAGTGAGGTGTAAATCACTGTAGTTGTGAAAGAGTATATCAGAATTACGGTATCATTGTTTATAGTATGTTTAAAAATCATTAATGTTACAAAGCTATGTATATTATTTTTTTATGTAAGTAAAGTAAATATGCATATCCTGAAATAGAAAACAAGTAAAGGTCATCACCTTATATCTGAACAGTTAGATTTATGATTGGAAACACATATTTGGTTCAGTTTATATTTAAGTATAAGTTTACCATAAAAAATTTCAGGTGGACATAGAAGATAGAGTGAACATAGTTTTACAATTAAAGAAGTTCTTGTGGGGAAATATTTATATTGGCTTGATTAGCATGAGATAAGTACATAATTTATGATTTAAAAAAATATTGAGAATAAGAGGTTCATTGCTGTTTTGGAAATTAAATCCTTTTATTTGTTTACTGTCATTTTTCACTTTGGAGTTGACTTTGATATTGCAACT
>NW_020869760.1:467699-475199 GCF_003789085.1 Penaeus vannamei | reverse complement strand
ATAATTAATTTCACTGCAGTGTCACTTACCATGTATTTCTTTTATAGTGAAGACCTGTTATTGTAAGTAAATCCAGACTAATTAACATTACTAAAACAAATTCCTCCTGGTTGTTATCCTCAGCCTTACGACTAGAATAACAGATTAGGATATAAAACGCAAGCGAATACCAGGACAAGTACACAGAAGGAGGAATGAGAATATATAGATACGAGATGAAATCCTTCAGGGAGAAAAGATTACGTGACACTTTCCCTACACCCGCAATCCTGTATCCTTGCGTGCTTAAAGTCACTACCATATTCCTGTTTGTTGGAATATTCACGTGGAGTATTACATCGTTACTTACGCCAATAATAGAGACGACGTCAAGTGCACCTCCTTTGATACGACAGCAGGTAAGGAATCTCTCGTCTTTCGCTTTTTGTTCTAGTAATTCTTATTTTTCTGTTACATAGTGTATTTTGTAGGTATTACGTGATGTTGTGGTAGGAATGAATATAGTGATAATGACAGAATATGGTGATACTGATAAGTGTAATTGTCGAAATTGTTAAGAATTTAAGCAATACCTCGTAGACGCAGTGGATATGTGCATCAGGTGTCATAACTAAGTTTAGGACCGCCTCTAAGGGGAGTAAAAAGTCAAAAAGGTGATTTTAGTCAAGTCTCGTTCTCGCCGAAAGCTCTCCAAAGTAACCAATCAAACAAAACCAAGTATTTTTTTCCCTAAATTTTATATACAACAAGTGGGTCAGATAACATTCCAAGGGAAGTTAATATAAAAGTAAGAAAAGTGGATTTAGTCAACTTCCATGTTCGCGTGGGCATAGTGTATATAGTAACTGCCATAGTAGGATGACAGTGATAACCAAAATAATAACTATTTTCAATAAATGTGTGGCACATGATGGTAATGATAAGATAGTTATGTTGTATAGTTTGATATTATATGTATTAGGGACGAAGAATCATGATATTAATATGAACTTACGGATATGCAGAAACTGATAGTACTTAGGGACATGAAGAATCAGAAACTGACTTAGGGGGACATGATGATATTAATATGTACTAGGGACATGAAGAATCAGAAACTCTTAGGGACAGGACATGAAGAATCAGAAACTGATATTAATATGTACTTAGGGACATGAAGAATCAGAAACTGATATTAGTACTTAGGGACATGAAGAATCAGAAACTGATATTAATATGTACTTAGGGACACGAAGAATCAGAAACTGACTTAGGGACATGAATCAGAAACTGATATTAATATGTACTTAGGACATGAAGGATCCAGAAACTGATATTAATATGTACTTAGGACATGAAGAATCAGAAACTGATATTAATATGTACTTAGGGACATGAAGAATCAGAAACTGACTTAGGGACATGAAGAATCAGAAGCATGAAGAATCAGAAACTGATGTTAATATGTTACTTAGGAGAATCAGAACGGGACCAGAACTTATCAGTGATAATATGTACTTAGGGACATGAAGATCAGAAACTGATATTAATATGTAATGAAGAATCAGAAACTGATATTAATATGTACTTAGGGACATGAAGAATCAGAAACTGATATAATATGTACTTAGGGACATGAAGAATCAGAAACTGATTAGGGACTGAAGAATGAAGTTAATATGTACTTAGGGACATGAAGAATCAGAAACTGATATTAATATGTACTTAGGGACATGAAGAATCAGAAACTGATATTAATATGTACTTAGGGACATGAAGAAGAAACTGACTTAGGGACATGAAGAATCAGAAACTGATATTAATATGTACTTAGGGACATGAAGAATCAGAAACTGATATTAATATGTACTTAGGGAAGAATCAGAAACTGATGTTAATATGTACTTAGGACATGAAGAATCAGAATGACTTAGGGACATGAAGAATCAGAAACTGATATTAATATGTACTTAGGGACATGAAGAATCAGAAAACTGATATTAATATGTACTTAGGGACATGAAGAATCAGAAACTGATATTAATATGTACTTAGGGACATGAAGAATCAGAAACTGATGTTAATATGTACTTAGGGACATGAAGAATCAGAAACTGATGTTAATATGTACTTAGGGACATGAAGAATCAGAAACTGATGTTAATATGTACTTAGGGACATGAAGAATTAGAAACTGATATTAATATGTACTTAGGACATGAAGAATCAGAAATATTAATATGTTCTTAGGGACATGAAGAATCAGAAACATATTAATATGTTCTTAGGGACACGAAGAATCAGAAACTGATATTAATATGTACTTACGGACATGAAGAATCAGAAACATATTAATATGTTCTTAGGGACACAAAGAATCAGAAACTGATATTAATATGTACTTAGGGACACGGAGAAATGCAAAGCGGACGAAAAGCAATCGTACCCCCGATGGAACGGCTGGGGCAATCAGAGTTCTCCATTGCCACCCAAGGATACACAATACCCAACTGCGACTGTGTCAGGTATGGTTAGTCTCTGCTGTTCTCTGATTTATTGTCTTCGAAATCTCTTCAATGAATGACGCTCTTTTAGAAATAATAATCATCCTTGTCGTTTTCGCATATTTCAAGGTTGTGTTTGATCGTTCGTCTCTTTGTCAATCAACGTTTCTATTTGTCTGTGTATGTATCGTCTATCTATCGATCTATTTACTTATCCTATTTACCTGGTTAAATCAGTGGTTCCCTGACTGGGGGGCGTGAGCTAGATATTGCGGTGGGTCGGGGTGGGGTGGGGCGTGGATCAGTCTTCCAAGGTTTGAATGTAAACAAACACACACATACGCACACGCACACACACACAGACGCACACAGACAGACACACACACACACACACACACACACACACACACACACACACACACACACACACACACACACACACACACACACACACACACACACACACGCACGCACGCACATACGCATACACACACGGACTAATTGTTTTTGTCATCCTCACGTGACATTATTGTCAATGTAACCAAATAGTAACCTAAACATACAAAAACAAGCAAACAAATAAACAAACGAGGGGATGGGCATTTCCTAAAAAGTTAAAAGAAGACAACGTGAAAAAGTTTGGTTCCTATACTGTTTCAAAATACTCGTAAATAAAAAAAGAAAGAAAAAAATGATTCATACAAATCACATTATGTTTTGGCCATTTTTGTAAAGGATAACAGCCAATTTCTAAAGACCTAAAGGTTCCGAAAATGGGCAGGACGGGGATAAATTAGGTTAAAATCAGGACGAAGCTGACCTTGTTTGAGGAGACGAATGAGCAGGGATAAGGTCTTTTCGTGAAGTTTTCCGTGTTTGCAAAAAGCTAAAACATTACTTAAATTACTGACGGTACTTTTCCTGTGTACTGTTCCGTAGCTACTTTTTTCTCGTATTGATTTAAGAGCCCTGACATATTAACTAGATAAACTGTCTCGGTTAACCTAGGCTACTTTCCATGGGTAGATACATCTTATTTCCTTTATTTTTTCGATCATTAAAGTACTTTCGATCATAACAAGAGTTTCACACAGGGTGGGAACCTCTGCCAAAAAATATTCACACAGATATCGGTCGTAAAATTGTGAATCAGTGCATAGGCCTTTTTTCCTGTTTGACCGAGCGAATTTTCACTTCATTCCTCTCTCTGTCTCCTCCTCTCGGTCCAGTCGAACCGCTAATCGCAAATACTCGAAGGGAGGAGAGAGAAAAAGAAGAAAAAGGAAAAGAATTGCTGATTCATGTATGCTCTGTCATCCATGTGGCTCCCTACTTTAGATTCGATTAATATGCTGTTTTTTTTCTTATTTACCCTACCTTGTTAATTACGGCATTTGACTTTCTAAGTATATAGGTAAACGTCTGTGTTGACGTGTACAGCATCAAAAAAGAAAAAAAAAAATCTTTCCCTCTCATTGTCTGTCTGCATGCTCCTCATCCCCTTCTCTCTTTCTCTCTCCTTCTCCCATTCCCTCTACCCCTTTATCTCTCTGAGTATAATCCATTCTCTCCCTTTTCTAAGCTTTTTCCAAATACAACCTCACGACAGGAGAGAGTGTACGACCGACATGCTTGAAGCGCCCGATGCCAAGTATGTCGTCGCTCTCTCCCGCCGTCAGTCACGTGGAGGATTCTTTGTTTTTTTCCTGGGCTGGGGTCACGGGGGAGCTCATTTAGACGATATAATGACTGATTTTGTGTATATTATTCATATTTTACCCCGCAAATATCCCTGGTATCTTTCACTGGTATCTATCGGGAACAAGAATGTGGGAGTTGGGGGGTGGGGGGGGATTCCGTGGAAATAATTCTTACATATGTACAAGAGGATGTGGGGAATCCATCGGTTATGCGAAGGTATTCTGCAAAATTATTCTCATTAATGTATAATTCTGCATTGCTCGCAAAAGATTCGGACTGAAACTAGACGACATCAGGCGAGTGCAGCGAGAGGCTCGAGCTGGCCAAATCAACCCGCCATCTTGGTTCCGAAGCAACTACACTTTCGAAGGCGATTCCACGTGTTCGGACTACGCCACGCAGCGAGGGGCGGGTCAAAAGGTGTTTTCTTACTCGTTCTATTCGCCCAAGGTTTATACGGAGAGAGGTAAGTTGCTTTCAGTTGATTGGGCTTGTTTGGGAGGATATTTGAATTCGATTGTCTATTGGGAATGTTTATGGTAATGTGGATAATGGTTAGATGAATTATTTCTGAACATTTTTGAGGTATATTTTAGTACAAGTTTATTTATAATTTTACACACGAACAACGAACACACACACACTAACACACACACACACACACACGCACACGCACACGCACACGCACACGCACACGCACACGCACACACACACACACACTCAATCTAATGAACATACAACCTTAATTATTAATGACGTCAATTTTCAACATTTCCCTGAACTTCTCTTCTCTTCTGCATATCAACGCAAGAAAGCCACTTTGCCCGATACCTGGGACACTTGTACTCGCACATCAGCAGCATCCACACCCAGTACCCCGGTTGGGTCATGAGGGTTTATCACAACGTCTCGAAGGAGGACGCCATCGTCAACACCATGTTCTGTCGGCTCTCGTGCGCGTTTCAACATGTCGACTTCTGCCACGTGAAGCACTTGCCTAATCGTCTCGGTAGTGGGAGGGAGAGAGGAAGGGAGGAGGGTGAGAGGGAGAGGGAGGGGGGAAGGAGGGAGAGAGGGAGGGAGGGTGAGGGAGAGGAGGGAGGGTGAGGAAGATGTAGGAAGGAGGGTGAGGGAGATGTAGGGAGGAGGGTGAGGAGAGAGGGAGAGAGGAAAGGGAGTGAAAGAGGAGAAAAAGAGAGAGAAAAGAGAGAGAGAGAAAGAGAATGTTGAAAGGGTACGGGACACCGAAAAACCTGCAAACCCGTTTTATCCTCACTTACAATCCTCAACACACTATTCGTTTTAACCGTGGCACCATCCTCATTTTCACGCCCTCACGCCCACAGACTTAATGGGAAAAGGAGTCGTGGGTCGAATGTGGCGGTTTGCTGTCATGGGCGACCCGACGGTGTCAACCTTCCTTGTCAGGGACAGTGACAGGTAAGGGCATGTCTGGGTGGGTATTTAGAACGATGTTTTATTTTATTTTTATTATTTATTCCCATACATTTTATGATTATGTTTATTTATTTATTTATGATTATGTTTATTTAAATTTATTTTCTATTATTATGTGATTATGAATTCTACCCATGCCTGTATCATTGAGGAAATGTTTTATTTGTTGATATTCCTATTTAGTTGCTGTATATGTTAGTATGCGTGTAGATAATTAAATGTACACACAGATGAATAAACAATTATGTAGACACAAACATACTAATAAGCACACACAACCAGGCAAGCAAAAACACACACATACACACAAACAGACAAACACATGCACAAGTAAGCAAGCAAACACAATCAAACAGACAAGCAAACATAAACAAAAACAAACACACACGCACACACACACTCACAAACAAGCAAATAAACAAACACAAGCAAACATAAACAAAACAAACACATCACACACACTCACAAACAAACAAGCAAATAAACAAACACAAGCAAACATAAACAAAAACAAAAACACGCACACACACACTCACAAACAAACAAATAAACGCACACACTCCCCCTCCACCCCCTCTGCATGACGACATCCTCACTTGGCTGACAGCATGATCATCGAGCGGCAGGTGAGGGCAGTGCAGGAGTGGCTGGCGTCAGGCAAGGGCTTCCACGTCATGCGCGACCATCCTAATCATCATGCGATCATGCTGGCAGGTCCGTTTTGCATGAGAGGTTTCATGCCTGACGAATGACTGAGATATTTTGTTTGAAACATGACTTTGGTTTGTTAACATGTTGCTAGGCCCGAAATAATGACTAAATTATACGGTCATGCAGATACACTGAAGTAAATGCATGTCTGTCAGTCTAGATATGCATATCTAACGTAGAGATAGAAAAATAAATGTATATCTATATGATAAATCGATAGCTATGCATTTATTTCTGTGTATATGGATGTCTATTTATACGAATATTCATTGGGTCGGGCCTGGCACAATTTTAACAAACCGGCCGACGGACATGCATATACACTGAAGTAAATACATGTCTATCAGTCTAGATATGCATTTCTATCGGACAGACAGATTGATAAATGTTTCTATCAGATAGATCGACATATATGCATGTCCGTATGAATATTTATTGGTTCGAGCGTCGCACAATTTTAACAAACTGGCGGGTTAGTCTTTATGTTAACTGGAATGGAGGTATTTATCAAGGACTTAAGATACAATTGGGATGATAGAAATTGATATCTCAAGAAAACAAAGGTAAAAAAATGGACTAAAAAGGCTGAACTTATTACAAAAGAAGATAATTGAATAATGCAAAGACGAAAAGGAAAAAAAAAGAAACAAACGATTAAATTTAACAAAATACAATACGATAAAGAAATAACTACAAAACTGACAGACATGGCGAATCTACAAAAGAGACAGTATAACAAATCCCCCAAAATACCATGATATACCAAAAAAAAAAAAAAAAAAAGTAGAACTGCCCCATTAACCCCCCTCCCCCTACCCAACAGGCCTCTGGGGGGGACACAACAGGAACCTCTCGCTGCTGAGGAAAGTTCGAGACGACATCTTCGCTCAGCCCACCAACCTGACCACCAAGTTCGATCAGTACATGCTGGCTACGAAGCTCTGGCCGCACATCAAGGTGAGTCTGGAATTGGAGGATTTGTGAGTCTGGATCTGGAACTGGAGATTTGTGAGTCTGGAACTGGAGGATTTGTGAGTCTGGGAGGATTTGTGAGTCTGGAAGGAGTTGTGAGTCTGGAATGGAGGATTGTGAGTCTGGAACTGGAGGATTTGTGAGTCTGGAACTGGAGGATTTGTGAGTCTGGAAC
>NW_020869760.1:450199-460199 GCF_003789085.1 Penaeus vannamei | reverse complement strand
ATATATATATATATATATATATATATATATATATATATGTATGATAGAGGAAACTATGATATGCATCTAAACTATCTATCTATCTATCTACACACACACAAATATATATATATATATATATATAATATATATATATATATATATAATATATATATACATACACATTATATATCATACATACATACATATATATACATACATACATATATATATATATATACATATATATTGTGTGTGTGCATGTGTACATGTGTGTGTAAATATATATGTATATATACATACATACATACACACAACACACACACACACACACACACACACACACACACACACACACACACACACACACACAGATATATATATATATATATATAATATATATATGTATATAATACATATATATATATATATATATATATAATATATATATATATATATATATATATATATAAATGTATGTATGTATGTATACATATAATATATGTAATAGTTTTAACTATACGGTTGTGAAACCTGGACGTTATCCTATGCCTTAGAATCTCGTCTTGATGCCTTCTGTCATAGGTCCTTGCACCGGATCATGGGGCATAGCTGGCGTGGTGTCCAACCAACAGTTACACAGTAACTGAGACTGGCACAGCACCTGTTATTTGCACAATCCTTGATCGCTATACGGGCACCTGGCTCGTTTCTCACAGGATGATCCTCCTACACAGGTTGTCACTGGGTGGTGAAGGCTCATGCGGACCTAGGAAGTCGTGGGTGTCGTGAGAGCTTGAAATGGCAAAGTCCCTCCCTGGCGGCTCGCCCATGAGGGACCCTCGCAGTTAGAAACAGAGAGGTGTGGATGCAATTATGCGCCCTGTCGGCGTTAGCTCCACAATGACGATGCTATGATGATGATGTACTATTGTATTATCTAACTATATACTATATATATATATATATATATATATATATATATATATATATATATATGTATATATGTGTGTGTGTGTGTGTGTGTTGTGTGTTGTGTGTGTGTGTTGTGTGTGTGTGTGTGTGTGTGTGTGTGTGTGTGTGTGTGGTGTGTGAAGATCTCGAAAGAATTAAGGAAATGAAGACCTGATCTAAAGAAAAACTGGCATCTGATCGAGTAAATAGTTTTAAACAGAAACTTTCCAATAAAACAGATTTATTCTACAATAGGCCTACCGCTTTGTCATTCCGGACTCCGTTTTTATTATCATCATTGTTTTCTTATGCTTATTACTCTCATATATTATTATTACCCAAATCATTACTATCACCATAATAATGATAACAAAGTTGATAATGATTAATATATTGAGAACGATAATAATGATCATAATGATAATGAAATGATAATAGTAAATGGAAATGATAAGAATAATAACGACAGTAATAATAATGATAATGATGACGATACTGAAAATAACACGTAATAATAACAATGATGATGCTGATAGTAATGATAATAATAGTAATGATAATGAAATTATTACTATTATTATTGTTACCAATATTAATGATAATGATAGTAACAATAATCATGATAATAGTAATAACAATACTGAAAATAACAACATTGATAACAATAATAATGATATTAATGATAATGATGAGATATAATGATAATAAAATAATGAATGATATAATGATAATAAATAATAATATAATAATAATAATAATAATAATATAATAATAAATAATAATAATAGTAATAATAATAATGATCATTATACAAAATAATAATCATAATAATCATTATCATTATAATGATAATAGTGATAATGACAACAATGATAATGGCAATAATATAAACAATAACAAAAACAATAATAGTAATAATAATTGATACTGATAATGTTGGTGTTGCTATTATCATTATTAGTCAAATCATTATCACCTATACTTATTTAATTTGTCTATTTCCTTATTTTCTGTGGGAGGCACAGTGTTACGATTAACAATAGAAAACTACCTTATGATTATTACATGCACCATACCTGATTAACTATACCATGAAGTCAGACCTGAACCGTTTTACGACTATGAGAGATGCAATAAGGTGTAGCAACCGTATTTAGAAAGCATTAATAGAGAACAAAAAATCAGAATCACATCATATGTTTACTGAGAAGTGATGGGTATTATGAATGACATCGCCATAAACGGTATAGGTATGTTACTTGTCTTTTTCTTCTTCTTCTTCTTCTTCTTCTCCAAGCTTGTCCCGTTCACATTACCGGGTCGCTGCAGCTATCTTCTTCCTCCAGGTTTCCCGGTCCAGTGCGTCTTCCTCCGTTGTTTCCATCTCTTCCAGGTCTTTTCTCAGGCAGTCCATCCATCTCAATTTCGGCCTTCCCTTTCGTCTTCTTGCTGGTGGTGCCAATTTCGGCCTTCCCTTTCGTCTTCTTGCTGGTGGTGCCAATTTCGGCCTTCCTTCGTCGCTCTTCGGCCTTTTTCGTCTTCTTGCTGGTGGTGCCAATTTCGGCCTCCTTTCGTCTTCTTGCTGGTGGTGGCAATTTCGGCCTTCCCTTTCGTCTTCTTGCTGGTGGTGCCAATTTCGGCCTTCCCTTTCGTCTTCTTGCTGGTGGTGCCAATTTCGGCCTTCCCTTTCGTCTTCTTGCTGGTGGTGCCAATTTCGGCCTTCCCCTTTCGTCTTCTTGCTGGTGGTGCCAATTTCGGCCTTCCCTTTCGTCTTGCTGGTGGTGCCAATTTCGGCCTTCCCTTTCGTCTTCTTGCTGGTGGTGCAATTCCGGCCTTCCTTCGTCTTCTTGCTGGTGGTGCCAATTCGGCCTTCCCTTTCGTCTTCTTGCTGGTGGTGCCAATTCCGGCCTTCCCTTTCGTCTTCTTGCTGGTGGTGCCAAATTTCGGCCTTCCTTTCGTCCTCTTGCTGGTGGTGCCAATTTCGGCCTTCCCCTTTCGTCTCTTGCTGGTGGTGCCAATTTCGGCCTTCCCTTTCTTGGCTGGGGTGGCTTTCGGCCTTCCCTTTCGTCTTCTTGCTGGTGGTGCAATTTCCGGCCTTCCCTTCCGTCTTCTTGCTGGTGGTGCCAATTCGGCCTTCCCTTTCGGGCCTTTCGGCCTTCCCTTTCGTCTTCTTGCTGGTGTGTGCCAATTTCGGCCTCCCTTTCGTCTTCTTGCTGGTGGTGCCAATTTCGGCCTTCCCTTTCGTCTTCTTGCTGGTGGTGCCAATTTTCGGCCTTCCTTTCGTCTTCTTGCTGGTGGTGGCAATTTCGGCCTTCCCTTCGTCTTCTTGCTGTGGTGCCAATTTCGGCCTTTTTCGTCTTCTTGCTGGTGGTGCCAATTTCGGCCTTCCCTTTCGTCTTCTTGCTGGTGGTGCCAATTTCGGCCTTTCCCTTGGTCTTCTTTCTTGCTGGTGGTGGCCAATTTCGGCCTTCCTTTCGTCTTCTTGCTGGTGGTGCCAATTTCGGCCTTCCCCTCTCGTCTTCTTGCTGGTGGTGCCAATTCCGGCCTTCCCTTTCGTCTTCTTGCTGGTGGTGCCAATTTCGGCCTTCCCTTTCGTCTTCTTGCTGGTGGTGCCAATTTCGGCCTTCCCTTTCGTCTTCTTGCTGGTGGTGCCAATTTCGGCCTTCCCTTCGTCTTCTTGCTGGTGGTGCCAATTTCGGCCTTCCCCTCTCGTCTTCTTGCTGGTGGTGGCCAATTTCGGCCTTCCCTCTCGTCTTCTTGCTGGTGGTGCCAATTTCGGCCTTCCCTTCGTCTTCTTGCTGGTGTGCCAATTTCGGCCTTCCCTTTCGTCTTCTGCTGGTGGTGGCCAATTTCGGCCTCCCTTCGTCTTCTTGCTGGTGGTGCCAATTTCGGCCTTCCCTCTTCGTCTTCTTGGTGGTGGCCAATTTCTCCCTGTCTTCTTGCCCAATTTCGGCCTTCCCTCTCGTCTTCTTGCTGGTGGTGGCAATTTCGGCCTTCCCTTTCGTCTTCTTGCTGGTGGTGCCAATTTCGGCCTTCCCTTCGTCTTCTTGCTGGTGGTGCAATTTCGGCCTTCCCTTTCGTCTCT
This sequence comes from Penaeus vannamei, assembly GCF_003789085.1. NCBI lineage: Eukaryota > Metazoa > Arthropoda > Malacostraca > Decapoda > Penaeidae > Penaeus > Penaeus vannamei. The sequence continues at coordinate 456,181 of NW_020869760.1, read as the reverse complement.
TGCTGGTGGTGCAATTTCGGCCTTCCTTCGTCTTCTTGCTGGTGGTGCCAATTTCGGCCTTCCCTCTCGTCTTCTTGCTGGTGTGGCCAATTTCGGCCTTCCCTCTCGTCTTCTTTGCTGGTGGTGCAATTTCGGCCTTCCCTTTCGTCTTCTTGCTGGTGGTGCCAATTCGGCCCTTCCCTCTCGTCCTTCTTGCTGTGGTGCAATTTCGGCCTTCCCTTTCGTCTTCTTGCTGGTGGTGCCAATTTTCGGCCTTCCCTCCGTCTCTTGCTGGTGGTGGCCAATTTCGGCCTTCCCTTTCGTCTTCTTGCTGGTGGTGCCAATTTCGGCCTTCCCTTTCGTCTTCTTGCTGGTGGTGCCAATTTCGGCCTTCCCCTTCGTCTTCTTGCTGGTGGTGCCAATTTCGGCCTTCCCTGTCGTCTTCTTGCTGGTGGTGCCAATTCGGCCTTCCCTTTCGTCTTCTTGCTGGTGGTGCAATTTCGGCTTCCCTCTCGTCTTCTTGCTGGTGGTGCCAATTTCGGCCTTCCCTTTCGTCTTCTTGCTTGGTGGTGCCAATTTCGGCTTCCCTCTCGTCTTCTTGCTGGTGGTGGCAATTTCGGCCTTCCCTTTCGTCTTCTTGCTGGTGGTGCCAATTTCGGCCTTTCGTTTTCTGCTGTGTGCCAATTTCGGCTTCCCTCTCGTTTCTTGCTGGTGGTGCCAATTTCGGCCTTCCCTCTCGTCTTCTTGCTGGTGGTGCCAATTTCGGCCTTCCCTCTCGTCTTCTTGCTGGTGGTGCCAATTTCGGCCTTCCCTTTCGTCTTCTTGCTGGTGGTGGTTTCCCTTTCGTCTTCTTGCTGGGTGGTGCCAATTTCGGCCTTCCCTTCGTCTTCTTGCTGGTGGTGGCAATTTCGGCCTTCCCTCTCGTCTTCTTGCTGGTGGTGCAATTTCGGCCTTCCCTTTCGTCTTCTTCCTGGTGGTGCCAATTTCGGCCTTCCCTCGTTCTTGCTGGTGGTGCCAATTTCGGTTGTCTGCTGGTGGTGCCAATTTCGGCCTTCCCTTTCGTCTTCTTGCTGGTGGTGCCAATTCCGGCCTTCCCTTTCGTCTTCTTGCTGGTGGTGCCAATTTCGGCCTTCCCTTCGTCTTCTTGCTGGTGGTGCAATTCGGCCTTCCCTTTCGTCTTCTTGCTGGTGGTGCCAATTTCGGCCTTCCCTTTCGTCTTCTTGCTGGTGGTGCAATTTCGGCCTTCCCTTTCGTCTTCTTGCTGGTGGTGGCAATTTCGGCCTCCTTTCGTCTCTTGCTGGTGGTGCCAATTCGGCCCTTCCTCTTCGTCTTCTTGCTGGGTGCCAATTTCGGCCTTCCTCTCGTCTTCTTGCTGGTGGTGCCAATTTCGGCCCTTCCCTTCGTCTTCTTTGCTGGTGGTGCCAATTTCGGCCTTCCCTCTCGTCTTCTTGCTGGTGGTGCAATTTCGGCCTTCCCTCTTCGTCTTCCCTTGCTGGTGGTGCCAATTTCGGCCTTCCCTCTCGTCTTTTGTGGTGGTGCAATTTCGGCCTTCCCTCTCGTCTTCTTGCTGGTGGTGCAATTTCGGCCTTCCCTCTTCGTCTTCTTGCTGGTGGTTGCAATTCCGGCCTTCCCTTTCGTCTTCTTGCTGGGTGGTGCCAATTTCGCCTTCCCTCCGTCTTCGTCTTGGCTGGTGGTGCCAATTTCCGCTCTTTCCCTTCCCTTTCGTCTTCTTGCTGGTGGTGCCAATTTCGGCCTTCCCTTTTCGTCTTCTTGCTGGTGGTGCCAATTTCGGCCTTCCCTTTCGTCTTCTTGCTGGTGGTGCCAATTCCGGCCTTCCCTCTCGTCGCTTGCTTGGTGGTGCAATTTCGGCCTTCCTTTCGTCTTCTTGCTGGTGTGCCAATTTCGGCCGTCTTCTTGCCTTTCCCTTTCGTCTTCTTGCTGGGTGCCAATTTCGGCCTTTCCCTTTCGTCTTCTTGCTGGTGGTGCCAATTTCGGCCTTCCCTTTCGTCTTCTTGCTGGTGGTGCCAAATTTCGGCCTTCCCTTTCGTCTTCTTCTGGTGGTGCCAATTCCGGCCTTCCTTTCGTCTTCTTGCTGGTTGGTGCCAATTTCGGCCTTTCCCTTTCGTCTTCTTGCTGGTGGTGCCAATTTCGGCCTTCCCTTTCGTTCTTGCTGGTGGTGCCAATTTCGGCCTTCCCTTTCGTCTTCTTGCTGGTGTTTGCCAATTCGGCTTCCCTTCCCTTCGTCTTCTTGCTGGTGGTGCCAATTTCGGCCTTCCCTTTCGTCTTCTTGCTGGTGGTGCCAATTTCGGCCTTCCCTTTCGTCTTCTTGCTGGTGGTGCCAATTTCGGCCTTCCCTTTCGTCTTCTTGCTGATGGTGCCAATTTCGCCTTCCCTTCGTCTCTTGGTGGTGCCAATTTCGGCCTCCCTTTCGTCTTCTTGCTGGTGGTGCCAATTTCGGCCTTCCCTTTCGTCTTCTTGCTGTGTGCCAATTCCGGCCTTCCCTTTCGCTTCTTGCTGGTGGTGCAATTTTCGGCCTTCCCCTTTCGTCTTCTTGCTGGTGGTGCCAATTCGGCCTTCCTTTCGTCTTCTTGCTGGTGGTGCCAATTTCGGCCTTCCCTTTCGTCTTCTTGCTGGTGGTGCCAATTTCGTTCCCTTTCGTCTTCTTGCTGGTGGTGGCAATTTCGGCCTTCCCTTTCGTCTTCTTGCTGGTGTGCCAATTTTCCCTGTCGCTGGTGGTGCAATTTCGGCCTTCTTTCGTCTTCTTGCTGGTGGTGCCAATTCTTCCCTTTCGTCTTCTTGCTGGTGGTGCTGGTCTTCTTTCTCCAGCACTCTGCGCCCAGCATACTCCTCGTCTCTTCTTTTCACATGACCAAACCACCTGAGTCGGGCTTTCCTGAACTGTTCCGTAATGCGCGTGATTCCCAATTTTTCTCGAATCCCTTCATTCCTCACGTGATGTTACTTGTCTTTTAATCATACTGTATCATTACTTAACCGTAAGGATTAGCTAACGTAAGATTCTCTAACGTTCCGCGAATCCACAAGGAAAGGTATGACTAAATTTCCATATTTGTCTTAAACCCTGTTATTCATATCACAACTGGTACTGCTATTACTACATCTACTACTGCTATCACCGCCACCACCATTACTACTACTTCTACCACTACTACTACTTCTACTACGACTACTACTTCTACTATTACTACGACTACTACTATTACTAATACTATTATTACTATTACTTCTACTACTACTACATCGACAACCACCACCACTACTACTGCTACTACAACAACTACTACTACTACTACTATTACTACAACAACAACAACAGCAACTACTACTACTGCTAATAATGATAATACTATTATAACAACAACAACTATTACTACTACTACTAATGCTACAACAACTACTACTATTACTACTATCACCACTGTTAGTATTTATGACAAAAATAGCAATGATAATACCATTAACGGAATGCAAATCTACTAACTATACCAATGCCAAAAGGAAGACAAACAAGATGAAAACGACAAGTAAAAAACAGCAAAACATGATCACAAACCATGCATCTAGGAACCTTTTATAAACTAATTACATTATAATGAGGTTCTCCATACTTCTTAAATGACCCAGAGACACACAGAGACCAGAGGACGCACTTCGGAACGTCTTGTCACAACGTAAAAAAAAAAAAAAAAAAAAAAGTCATCCTCAGCCATAAAGACGTTATGGCTGCGTGACGGTATAGCCACAACGAAAGCCGAGAGTGGATGACCCGAGTTCTATTATCGTTTTTTTTTCTTTTATTTCTCTTTCGTCCTCCTTTTTTTCGCATGGGAAGTTGAGGATGCGCGACTAAGAGGGTCTGGACATTCCGCTCTGCCGTCCGTGAAGCGAGGTGTGTTCTTACTACTTTTTGTGTATGTAAAGGATTTTTTTTGTAGGCAGAATAAGTCTCTGAGATTTGGAATTAGCGCACACATAACAAAAAAAAAGTAAGGGGGGAGAGGAGGGGAAAGAGTGAGAGAGAGAGAGAGAGAGAGAGAGAGAGAGAGAGAGAGAGAGAGAGAGAGAAGAGAGAGAGAGAGAGCGAGAGAGAGAGAAGAAGAGAGAGAGAGAGAGAGAGAGAGAGAGAGAGAGAGACAGAGAGAGAGAGAGAGAGAGAGAGAGAAGAGAGTAGAGAGAAGAGAGAGAGAGAGAGAGAGAGAGAGAGAGAATCTTCTAATTGTGGCCAATTTCATTTGTACATATCGGTGGGACACGTTATTGAGTGTACCGATATGTGTGCAACGATATGTGCAGACGCAAAAATAATTTTTATTACAGAGACACACAGACAAGCATGCAAACATACTTCTACATACAAAGGTGTTTCCCAAATATACACACGAACGTCTGATTTTCGAACAATGATCAGATACGGTATAAATTCCTTTAAACAGACTAAATTCAGATGAAGCCGGGATTAAGTTTCATTGCCGTTTCAGATCCCATTATGAAATCGTTAGGGAAAGTAATATACTTGAACCTCATTCCATTGCATGTGCTTATCTTTCTTTATGTACAAGAAATTGAAATCACTAATGTTCTGATTTTTGGCACATGAGTATTATAACAAAGACACTAGTTAAGTCACTGGGAAAGTAGAACAGCGGTTTAATTCAATTTTTATAATAGCTTGAATATATGGCCTGCTTGATAGCTAGGCAAAGAGTACCGCTACGATACCATAGCGGTACTCCTAACCTAGCCATCTCCTTAATTGTTGAAATTTGTGTCGGTTAACTGGTTGATTGGGTAGATGGGCCACTGCCAGGTCCGGTAAATGATTAAATTGTTATACGATTATAGTGTTTTAAAGGAAAATAAAGTGACCAAACTACCATAAAACTAGATTACTCAGCGTAAAGAGTTCATATACCCTATTTGTAAGTTAAAATGGACGAGGCTTCTCTGATTCACTTAAAATCAATCATATTTATCATCTGAACTATAAAATCTGAACTACAAATATTGATATTCTGTTTACTGCATAGTCTTAAATAAATCACCTAATTTGCAATGCTGGACAAATTATAACGAGAAATTTCATATAACGTGGCGCGGTTATAGATTCCAGAGCCTGGCGGTATCTGGCACCTATCCAGGTAGAGGTCGGCTGGGTTACCTGCTGGTCAGTGTCGACTGTGCAGCGGCAGTGAGAGGGTGTTATTGTGGTGCTCACTTAAATCATCACTGGATCTCGCTGACGGCTGATAAAGTGATCGTTTTCGCACTTGATAAGAGAGATAAGCCAATACGGGATATTATACTTACTTGCCGCGGAGGAGAATGCCGTTCTGCTAGATCTCTGAGACGGTAAGTTGCTATAGAATTATGAATTAAGATGAATGGCGGTTTTGTAATAGAACTGTCTTAAACGGAATGTATGTTTCGTCATGAGCAATGCAAAATGAAGTGGCAGCATTGTGTAAATGTTCTAGGGATAATTTTGTAAGTGACCAAAAACGTGATCCGCAATATCCTTATTAATTAGTAATTAAGATTATGTAATTAATTTCTAGAATTTAATTGAATCAAAAATAATTTTGTATCATGATATATGTGTGTGTGTTGTTTATATATATTTTATGTGTGTGTGCGTGTGCGTGTGCGTGTGCGTGTGCGTGTGCGTGTGCGTGTGTGCGTGTGCGTGTGCGTGTGCGTGTGCGTGTGTTGTGTGTGTTATATGGCAAGATAATAAGAAAAAGTTAGGGTGATACATGACTGAAGAAAGAATAGCGAAGGAATTTATGATATGTAAAATATTTTTTACAAGCAAAGATACAATCTTGATGGTCTATATTCGAAAATCATTATAGGATCTGTGATTGCAAACCTCACACATGAATTTCCACTGAGTATTATCAGTACTCTTGAATAGTCCAAATCAAATTGGAAAAAAACAACAGAAAATATAACCTAGAAAGCCCCCAACTTTTTTTTTTTTTA
>NW_020869760.1:442699-447699 GCF_003789085.1 Penaeus vannamei | reverse complement strand
AATACACATGTGTATATATATATTATATATATATATATATATTATATATATATATTCATATATGTATATATATAGATAGATACATAAATATATGTACATAGATATATATACATATACATGTATATATGCATATATATAAATACATAAATCTCTCTCCTATCTGTTGGTCTATTTGTCTATGTCTGTTTATATCTGTATCTTTATCTATATCTTTGTTTATATCTATCTATATCTTTATATTGATTTGTATCTATATATCTATAAATCTGCCTATCTCTCTGTATGTTTTTATATATATATCTGCCTGTCTGTCCATCTATCTATCTGTCTATCTATCTATCTATCTATCTATATGAATATGTTTACGTGACCACTATAGAGTCGCACCTTGCACTTGCACCTACTTCAGCAATGGCGGAACATACCACATCATAGTCTGAAATTCACCACAGTGCATCATTATAGGGTCGCACGAAAACTAGGGTCATTACTGGTTTCCCTGGCAAGAATTACACTGATATACTTCCGAAAAAGAATCCCATGGGTATACTAATACACGCAAGACGCCAAATCACCTGAATATACGCTCGGCTTCCCTCCGAGCGTATGCGGCGGGGGTCACCTCGAAAGTCACCGTGACAGTCAGAACGACACTCATTATGTGAATGATTATATCTCTCGAGGATTGGTCGTGTCGGGGAGAAAGTTGGGAGAGTTTCGCAGGAGAAATAACTGCGGGGGATATTTTTCACCCTCAACTGGCTATTCGAGAAAGGAAAAGGAAAAGGAAATATGAGGGAGGTTGTCTTCGAAATGACCCCAAGTCTTGGGAGATTTCTGCGTAACGCTGACCTGATCGGAAAGGGGGGGTCGGGGGTGGGGAGTGGAGTCAAGAGGGGGGAAACGCACGTAGTTGTTGCAAAAGAGTTTTAGGCACGTGTGAAAGCATTTGGTTCGACTTCAAAAAAGAAAAAAAATTACGATTTAGCTGCGAATGAATACATAATAATTCTCAAAGCAATTGCGCGGGTGTTGTACGCACTACTTGAGATTGACGAAGGTTTGAGTGTTGCAACATCAACGTGGGTAAAGTCCCAGCGTGTGTAAAGGCTTGGGTTTCTCTCGCTTGGCCATACTAGTCCAGTGATTTTGCAGCCTTGAGTAGCCAGTAATGATAAGAAGAGAGCTTGTTAAATATAGATTTTCCCTGTGATAAGTATTGGTAGTTGGTCGACGCGGACCCCTGCAGACACGTCAATCAGGCCGGTGGAGGACACCGAGTTTTCTTTTTCTCTCTCTGTCTCTGTCTCTCTCTCTGTCTGTCTCTGTCTCTGTCTTTTCTCTCACTTTTTTTTCTCTCTCTCTTTGTCTGTCTGTAAATCTGTCTCTCTCTCTCTGTCTCTGTCTGCCTTTCTCTTTTTTTCTCTGTCTGTTTGTCGTAAGTCTGTCTCTCCTCTCTTTTCTCTCCCTATCTGTCTGTCTGTCTGTCTCTCTCTCTCTCCCTCTCTGAATATATGTGCATGGACACACAACACACACACACACACACACACACACACAACACACACCACACACACACACACACCAACACACACACACACAACACACACCACACACACAGCCACACACACACACGTATTTGCGACCATCTGTATCCATGTCTATATATCTATCTCTTTATGTATCTATGTCTATCGATCTATCTCTTAATGTATCCATGTCTATATATCTATCTTTTTATGTATATATATATATATATGTAGGTATATATATATATATATATATTATATATATATATATGTACGTATTTATCTTATACACGCACACAATAGAAATGTCACTTGAAATCAAACCAGGAAGAGGTAGCATCACGTGAAACGTAAATCGCTGAAAGTAAAATCTGCCTTTGATATTTCACTGTATTTTCTGATTCTTCAAAAGTGAAGGTGCAGAAAAAACATCAATCATTCTCAGTAAAGCATGCATACACCGTATCATAAAATCCGTATCATAAATACTATAGAATCAATAAGTAGTTAGATGCACACTTACTCAGCCTTCTAATTTTCCCCAATTATATATTAGAATCTTTAGTTTCGTAGACGAAGCGACGCTCACCAAAAATCAAGCGGAGGAAACCCGGACCAATTCGAAGCAGAAACAAACCCGAACCAATTCGAAGCAGAAACAAACCCGAACCAATTCGAAGCAGAAACAAACCCGAACCAATTCGAAGCAGAAACAGAAGAAACAGAAGAAAGAAACAAACCCGAACCAATTCGAAGCAGAAACAAACCCGAACCAATTCGAAGCAGAAATAATTCCGAACAAATTTGAAGCAGCGGCAATTGGCTCATACAATAAACAGTTTCCCGGGGGCCTCTGTTGAGCACATACCTGGCCCTCCCTACCTCCTTCCCCTTACCTGCTCCCTCCCGCTATGACCTACTGACGGGCGCGACAGATGGTTCACCGCAGCGAGCATTGGCCGGGACTTCGCCCTCACCCTCACCCACCCCTCGCCCTCACTTGGTCCACAATGTACCCTCTCCCTTCACCTTTCACCCTCCCTCCTCCCTTCACCTCCCCTCTCCTCACGCTGCTCTAATTTTCTTTTCTTTTTTTCTGTTTTTGGTAAATTTCATATTTTTTTTTTTCTTCATTACAACTCGTACTTCGGACTTTGCTAAAAACAAGTCTGGATTGCCGTGAGCTTCCTTTACTTAACGCCTAGGACCACGTGTTCGTAGTTGGAAATGCGATTGTGCGGGAGAGAGAGAGAGAGAGAGAGAAGAGAGAGAGAGACGAAAGATAGATAGATAGATAGACAGAATAGAGAGAGAGAGAGAGAGAGAGAGAAGAGAGAGAGAGAGAGAGAGACAGAGAGAGAAGAGAGAGAGAGGAGAGAAAGAGATAGAGACAGAGACATTATAGAGATAGAGAGAATGGAGAGAGAGAGATGAAAGACCAGACATACAGAGAGAGAAACACAGAGGGAGGGAGAGAGAGCGTATCCCGCGGTCGCCCTCCCGAGCAACAAGTCACAAGATGGAAATATTGCATGAGGGGAACTTTCTTCCATTTCTGGTCAGCTAATTGAGTGTTTAGACTTCCCACCTGGAGCCCCACAGGAAGCTCAAGGTACAACCGGTGCATGGTACACTTTGAAGGGCCACCCGCGTAAACAAATAAGATTATGGATAACATTGTTTTTGGAAAGTTCAAGGTCATACCACGGGCTTCGGTCATTTCCGGTTTGGCTGAAGGGAATTGGGGTTTCAGGAGGAAACGAGGAGAAGGTTTTTAGCTTGTCCGGAAGTGCTTGGGGTTCTCGTGGCACCTCTGGGACATGTGCTTGATATTTGTTCGGGATTTATGTGGTAAGTGGCCCTTTTTTCACATGGAATCGTGACTGCTTTCCTACTGGTTTCTGTTTTTTGCCTGAGCGAATGGAAATGTATGAGTAGATTTATTATAATAGTTGAATTCTACTTTTATTATGATGATGAATCTAACTCTCTCTTAGACCCTCTGCCTTTGCTCTCTCAGATTCTTCTTACAACATACAACATAATTATAATATATATATATATATATTATATATTATATATATATATATATATATATATATATATATATATATATGTGTGTGTGTGTGTGTGTGTGTGTGTGTGTGTGTGTTGTGTGTGTATGTGTATGTGTGTGTGTGTGTTGTGTGGTGTGTTGTGAGTGTGTGTGTGTGCATGCGTGAACAAAACAGTTACATAAATCGCCAAGCGCAGGTGGACGAAACGCAAGCACATTTCAGACCCACTCCAGGCCATGCTACGAGGGCTGAAGGAAAAATCTAAATGTATGTAATCATCTCTGTTTTAATGTGTAGCGCCTTCCTTTCCCGGAGGTGAGGTGCTGTGCCATATGGCTCGGTTCCATCACCACCTTCCTCCTCCTTCTCCTCCTTCCTCCTCCTCCTCTTCTTCTTCTCCTCCTCCTTCTTCTTCTTCTTTTCTTCCTTCTTTCTTTTTCTTCTTCTTCTTCTCCTCCTCCTCTTCTCTTCTCCTTCTTCTTCTTCCTATTCTTTTCCTTCTCCTTCCCCTTCTTCTTCTTCTCCTCCTCCTCTCCTCCTCCCCGTTTCCTTCCTCATATTTTCCTTCGAAGTATGAGGAAGGAGATTCTTCCGTGGTCGTCATGACTGTCACGCAATGTCATCTCCGTCGTCGCTGACACTTTCGTCCGTCGTCTTGGATCTAGATCGTCTCGGATGAGGTGTCGATTTCGGTTTTCATTTCGCTGTCTGTCTGTGTGCTTTTCTCTTTACTTCTTCCTGTCTGGCTTTGGCTAGATCTCTCTGTCTGTCTGTCTGTCTCTCTCTATCCCTCATTCCCTTCCCCCTCTCTTCATGCAACTCTTTCTCTCTCTCCCTCTCCCTATCTCTCTGTCTCTGTATCTCTCTCTCTTTCTCTCCCCTTTCTATCTCTCACTCACTCACTCACTCTCTCTCTCTCTCTTTCATTCTTTCCCCTTCTCCTACATGCTCTCACCCCCTCCATCTCTCTCCTCTCTCCTCCTCTCCCTCACTCATCATCATCCTCACGTCCACTACCGACATGAACTCCCTCTCACTCCCTCCCTCAAACACACACACACACACACACACACACACACACACACACACACACACACACACACACAGACACACACACACACACACACACACACACACACACACACACACACACACACACACACACACACACACACAGACACACACACACACACACACACACACACACACACAACACACACACACACACACACACACACACACACACACACACACACAGACACACAACACCACACACACACACACACACAACACACACACACACACACACACACACACACACACACACACACACACACACACAACACACACACACACACACACACACACACACACACACACACACACACACACACACACACACACACACACACAT
>NW_020869760.1:430199-432699 GCF_003789085.1 Penaeus vannamei | reverse complement strand
GTCGGATGGGGGATAGTGGGAAGGGGAGAAAAAGAACAAAAAATATATGATAGGAGTACTAAGAGATGATAATATATTATTGGTGTGAGAGGGAGAGTATAGATGTTTTTGATTGATGAGGGAAAAATGAGTATTAGTGAGGCGGGCATGAGGAGGAGGGGGGTTGGCAGGACCGTACCGCGAAACTCCACTGGTTAATTATAGTGAAGTAATCGCGCCGTTTCTCTCACCATATGATCGCATCGAACGTTGCGTGCTCGCCAGTGGAACAGGCGGAAGAGGAAGAAGGAAGGAGAAAGGAAAGCAGGAATAAATTAAAGAATGAGAGAAATGGAAAGGAAGAAAGAGAAAAAAAGAAAGGGGGGGCAATGGAAATGTAGGTTGGAGAGAAATGGAATGGGTAGGAGTGGAAGAGGAAGGGAGAAGAAAAGTACGGGAAATGTGGCTGGAATGGAGGAGAAGCAAAAGGAGGAAACGACAAAGGGGAAAATAAAGACATGAGAATTGACAGAGAGAGAGACGAGACGAGAGAGGAGAGAGAGAGATGGAGACCAGGGAGAGAGAGAGAGAGAGATGAGAGAGAGAAGAGAGAAGAGGGAGAGGAGGAGAGAGAGGAGGAGAGGGAGAGGAGAGAGATAGCGAGAGGAGGGAGAGAGGAGAGGAGGCCAGGAGAGAGAGAGAGAAGCGGAGGAGAGGGGAGGGAGAGAGAGGAGGAGAGAAGAGAGAGAGGAGAGAGAGAGAGGGAGGGGAGAGAGAAAAAGAGAGAGGAGAGAGAGGAAGGAGGAGAGAGAGGAGAGAGAGGACGAGAAGGAGAGAGAGAGAGAGGAGAGAAGAGGAGACGAGAGAGAAGAGAGAGAGAGGATGAGAAGAGAAGGAGAGAGAGAGAGAGGAGAGAGGAGGAGAGAGAGAGAGAGAGATGAGAGGAGGGAGGAGAGAAGAGAGAGATGGAGAGGGAGAGGTAGAGAGAGAGAGAGAGGAGAGGAGAGAGAGAGAGAGAGCCGAGAGAGGACGAGAGAGAGAGAGAGAGAGAGAGACGAGAGATGAGACGAGAAGAGATGACAGGAATGAGAGAGAGAGAGAGAAGAAAGGATAAGAAAAGAAAGAAGAGAGCGAGGAGAGAACGAGAGAAAGAAAGGAGGGAAAGAGAGAGAGAGAGAGAGAGAGAAGAGAGAGAGAGAATGAGAGAGAGACGAGAGAGACCGAGAGAGGAGATGAAAGGAGAGAGGAGAAGAGAGAGAGAAAGAAAGAAAGAAAAAAAAGAAGAGAGAGAGAGAGAGAGAAAGAGAAGGAGGAGAGAGAGAAAGAGAGAAAAGGAGAGAACGAGAGATGGAGAGAGAGAAATACAAAATAAATAGACAACATTTGGGAAGCACATTACACTGAATACATTTACTTTCCATCTCCGGGAAATCTCACCAGGTAATCCATTCCTTTGTCATGTTAGCAGAAAGCTTGTAATTAAAAAAAAAAAAAAAAGAAGAAGGGAAAATTAATCAAAACGTGAACAGAAAACGGAGAAAAAAGTAGAAAGCGAAAAGCAAAGAAGAAAAAATCGGCAAATATTGATATTGGAAGTAAAAAAGAAAGAAAAAAAGAACGAAAAGAAAAGAAAAAGGAAGTTAAAAAGAAAAGGCGAAAGAGATAGATAGATAGATATAGAAAAAGAGAGAGAGAGAAGAGAGAGAGAGAGAGAGAGAGAGAGAGAGAGAGAGAGAGAGAGAGAGAGAGAAGAGAAGAGAGAGAGAGAGAGAGAGAAGAGAGAGAGAGAGAGAGAGGAGAAAGGGAAGAAAAGAGAGGGAGGAGAGGAGAAGAGAGAAAGAAGAGAGGGGAGAGAGAAAGATAAAGAAAATGAAAGAAATAAAAAAAATAAAAAATAAAAAAATAACAAAATGAAAAAAAAGAGAAAAAGAAATCCCAAAGAGGAGTGAGAAGAGAGAGAGAGAAAGAAAGAAAAATGGCAAGCACCATCACCGAAATTGTTGCTTTGGGAAAGGAAAGCGTCGAAAGAACGGTCGAATTAACGAGAAAAAGATCAATTGGCTCCGTGATAGACTCCGTGGTCAGAGGAGCAGCTTCGGACCGACAGAAGGGAAAGCACATGATGGACTTGTTATTGCTTTAATGCCTATTTATCGGTTTGTTGCTTTGGGGAAGAGAAGGGGAGAGGGAGAAAGGGAGGAAGGAGGAATAGAAGGTGAAGGAGAGTGGGTGGGAGGGAAGAGGAGGGAGGGAGAAAGGAGAGGGGGAGGGAGAAAGGGAAGGAGGGAAGGAGAAATAGGTGGCGAAGGAGGATAGGGAGAGGAAAGAGAAGAGAGGAGGGAAGGAGAAGAGAAGGAGGGAAGGAGAGAGAAAACAGGGAATGGGAAAATAAGGAGAAAGGGGAGAGAGATGAGAAAAGAGGAGGACAAGAAGAACTAAGGTTAAGGGAGAAATTAGGGAGAAAGGAGAGGGAAGGAAAAGGGGAAAGGCAGGGAGGGAGAAGAGAGAGGAAATATAAAAA